>JAHWFP010124947.1:8923-19090 GCA_023313725.1 Lithobius niger | reverse complement strand
TTTTAGTCGTCTCGATTACGAATGGGGGACACGGTCAGAAAAACCAGTGATCAGAGGAAAAATACAAAGTCTCAAGAATTGTACTTCCAGCAGTGGAACTTTCTAAAAATACCTTAACTTCCGGGGAACACACCCTCCAACCCAGAGGACTACCCTTCACCTAAGTTCTTACAAAAAAAAACTTGATGTTATCAGTGTCATTACTTGCTAACTGTTACCTAGTTATTCCAGTAAACTTTTTTTAAAAATCTGCTTAGCTCGCATATTCGGGCCGCTATTTTGATTTATTATCAAATGCTATAAAATCATGTCCCTAAATTACCAAAATTACTTTTCCATCGCTTCATGCATTTGGCTGTAACTGAAGTAAACCGCTTTTTGGACGCTTTGTGAGTGGTCCCCAGGAAGCCCGAGCAAAGCGAGCAGCAATAGCCTAGTGATCAGCGTCTTTGCATCCAAACGCCACTTTGGGCCGGTTGAGTGGGACCTATTTTTATGAATATGTTATTCTGCGTATTCCAAATAGGATTTGATGACGTCGTGTGTGATTGTTATTTTTTTTATAATCCTCAACTCCATTATACGATAAATTTTCATGTTAAAAAATATGTATTTTGTACTCTGTCACAGAATGTGAAATTGCATTTAGCACACTACGTTCATCAATTAAAATAAAAAATTTTCATCCGTAAAACGTTTTTTATTCACTGTTTTTGTCTTGACTTTTTGCAGGTACACAGACGCGGCATCTGCGTTTGAAACGGAGATAAATATTGACCTAAACCAGTTTGCCAAATGCGACAACGTCGATTTGGAGACGATTCTACAAGACTACGAATCCTACTATTACATTCGATTTGATAAATACCCACAAATTGTTAAAAGGCTTCCAGAAGGTAATAATAATAATTTTAAGTCATGACAAATCCATTACCACTGTTGGCAATAACAGAAAAACCCCCTTTAGACATGCCGTAATCACAGATTTACAAGTAAACTAGCTCCAAGAGTCAATGGAGTTACATTTGCATATTTTAAACCCAGAGCGTCAAAAAACTCACTTAAAAAAGTATGTCTGAGCAGAAGAGCTTTGGGGATTAGGTTTCAAAAGTCAAGGATTTAAATCTGTGCTTAGGCAGACGGATATTGTAAGTCCAAACATATACGGTTCGAACCTATTTATTTAACACTTATCGAGCCCAATTGGCTTTCTGTCTTGTTTATAAGTTCAAACAACGGAAATAATAGCCTTAATAAAAACAGTTCGATTCGTTAGGGTTGGTTGTATTGCTTTTGTTGTGGCAGTATTGCTTCCAATTAAAAAAGAAACTTAATGGTTTTTACTGTGGCGCTAATTAATTTGTCATATATACAAGAGAACTTTTACTCCTTCGAATTTCTTTAAAAAAAATGCAGGGATCTTTGAATAGCTGAATCAACTTGGTGCTTGCATGGCGACCTAGCTAAATTTTAAACTTTACCGTATATTTTTAAGCAGAAAAAAATTTTCATTGGGCCTAAAACCTAGTAGGTGAAAACCTGATACTTCGAACTGGGAAACCTCCTTATTTTCAGGGAAGAAAGTGGATAAATTATTTGCATTGTAGCTAAACAAAGAAATAAAGAATTTGCTGTCATTGACAACATTTCTGAAATTCAGCTTTTATTACAAGCATGACAAATATTTGACATTGTTACGAATGCGTTAGTTTTCGGACCAATTCGTTTCCCATTCCGAATAAATTTTCTGGATGTGCCACTGCTCTGTAAGTCATAAATATACACATTTTCAAGTAATACCGTGAGTGTTACTTGACAAGAAATATTTTACTGACAGGCAAGTGCAGGAATTACCGTTGTTCAGAATTCAAGACAAATTTCCAGGTGCAATTATTTCACGGTGAAGTAAAACTGTTGAAACGAATTGGACTAATGCTGCACGACTAATGTCGTACTTATTGCCTATCGAGCAAAGCTTGGCAGATCAGCTAAATGCAATACAAATTAATGTAAGAGACTAAACGTATCAGCACATGAAAATGACATTATTATGCTGAACCAATCACAATAGGCTAAATTAAGAAACCTGGTTCTAATTTTTTTTTATAAACCGTATTGCCACCCCAAAGCAACCCAGTTTGCTTTTCTGCAAGGCACACTCCGCTTGATGATGATGATAATGCTTTATTCAGTACAAGATGTTCACATTTGTTTGTGTAAAGCATACAATAGTAATTAAATAGAGGATATATAGTAAATCACAGGTTTCTATTAACATTAACGATATGTTATATAGTATAAAGTAAGACTAAAATTACAGTTAATACAGTAAATAAATTATTAAAAATTCAGTGCTTCAAAATATTTTTTTTTATACGTAACAATCCTTTTAATTTGTAAAGCGATGGAATACTTTTTCTAATCACGATTATGAGGTTTTGAATGTACTGATAAAATTTCCAGTTATTGTCAACTTCTAATTCAAGGTGTCTGATATTTTTAACCTTTGTGCTATTTTTTACAATTGCATTTCTGTTTTCCGTATAGTAATCTCGTTGCAAAATTTTATTTTGCCATTTTTCGTGTGCGTATGTGGTGACAAGCTAAACATACACACACTTAAAAATAAGTGGCTGATCTTATGGGGAGGAAAGTAACAAAGATCAGCTACTTCTTTTTGAGATCCCCAAATCAATAGAAAAATAAATTATTTTTATGAACTAGGCTGAACTTTCGCAAATGGGTTAAAAGCTGTATGTTTGTAATGTTTGACAGGTGGCAATGGCCAACAGATACGGGACAAACAGTGGAAGATTTCAAGGTAAGTTTTATTTCAACCGATGACACGCTAAACCGAAAAGAACTATTAAACTTGAATATTATCACTCTAGATCATCGAAAGGGCCCACGAGCGCAGTTCTTCCAAAAGAAAAACAAATTCCTCGAAGAAGGGCAGCTTCATGTTTTCCAGCACCACTGACATCGCCAACAAAGGCTGAAACCAAAACAGTAAGTCACTTAATAAACCAATACAAAACAGTGAGTCGGCTATTATCAGACGTTGTTTCAGCTCGGGAAATGTCCAAACCTACTTACGAGCATATAAAGCATATGTCCGACCTCTTCTGGAGTATGCTAGCCCTTTCTGGTCCCCCCCACTTGCTTAAGAATATTGACCACATTGAGTCATTTCAGAAACGCTTCACATAGTCCCTACTGCGAATGAAAATATGTCATAGGGTACGCATCTCAAGCATCTGAAGCTTGACTCCTTGGTACTTCGTAGATTAAAAACGGATTTAGTCTTAACCTATAAAATTCTTCAAAGTGAACTCCAAGTGGATCTTCCATTCTTCGAATTCAGCTCTGTAACATCAACAAGGGGTAGCAGTAAGCTTGTTATCCCAAAATACAAACTAAATTGTAGTCAGAATTTCTTTACCATATACCTGCCTGGATTCCTATTCCAGCCTGGAATTCACTAACCAATGAAACTGTTTTAGTCTCCTCCGTAAATACTTTCAAGAGGTTACTTGACGTGGCAAACTTGGCTGCTTTTCTTAGAAGTCATGAGTATTGCACTTAACATAAAAATCCTGGGACTTTTATCATGAGGCTGGCTGTTAGTGGCGTCCTCGGACCACAACAAATTTTATTATTATTATCTGTGGTGTTGCCATGTACCCAGGCGTCTTGGCAAAACATGTTTTGTTTTAAGTCTTTTACTTCATTGTGCCAGACTGACGAAATGTAAAGTTAAATGCGTAATGCTAACTCTGCTAATGCAACTGACCAACTGTCAAATGCACGTATACGCATCATCGCACTGCATGAATCTGGTTACCCAGTATGCTCGTTACTTGCGAGACGTTTTGGGGAGATCAACTTAAAATTTATTTTCTTTGTAACCACCATTTGTTTGCTCTGAAAATAGCACCTACCCTAAATCGACACACAGCTGCACTTATTGTGCTAACGTCACATTTTTTTTGGTAACTACAGCGAACACAAGAGAGTCAAATGTATGTATTGTATTCCAAAGAATAAAGCTAGTTCCAGCTTTTTGCTGAATTCGTCAACTCTGACGCTGCCACTCGTCTATAATTCTTAAATTTGTGGGTGCAGGGTAGAAGTTTTCCCTCAATTTGCTTTTAAAATTTGTGTTGAAATATGAAGCTTATGAGGGTTACAAATAATTAATTGATGGTTGAACAAATGTGTTGTACTGATAAAAATACACTAAAAGCACTACGCACTCAACGGATAAAAAGCAAGTACCGTAATATTTGGTAGAAAAAAACAATTGTCTTCATTTACAAAGGGTTTCTTTTAAGTAAAAACACTGCACAACACTACGTGGACTGTTAATCAGGGAGCTGCCATATTGGATGAGTGCAAGGGATGGTGGGAGTGGGTGGTCAGAAGAAGTGCAGTGGGGGTGGGAAGCTTTTCTTTTTCTTCCCCATCACGAGTCGTGAGCAAAATTATGCATTAATGAATAAATAAATAAAAATTAAGAATTATAGCTGATGTCCAGCACTATCTTCGTTACCAATATTACCATATTATTCACAGAATTGTTATTCGTTTATTTATTTATTTATGTACCTATCTACTTATTTTTCAATTCAACACGTCATGTACGTATTATGACGAGCTGGACGAAGATTGAATGTCAGTAGGGCGTCGTCTTCTGACGACAGATGGATGTCACATTCCGGACGTCCATCAGTCGTCATCGTGTAGAAAGTCTCAAATTGGACTAATGGATGTCCAAAACGTCTGAAGTCTTTCATGGAGCGTATTTCGCATGACTGCAGCCAAACTTCAGCCCACCAAGCAGAAGAGAGAAACTGTATTAGTCCCAACGCGCATAACGAGATTAATGAAGGGTTCCATGGACCCCAAAGAAGGTGCTAGCACAGCCGGTGTGCAATGTAGTCGGACGTCGGAAGTGGCTCCAAGACAAACGGACGTAGGGTCGAATCCCTCCCACCGCCGACCAAACTACTGCATTGAAGTTTGATGTGGCAAGAAGGGATACTTTCCATGTCCGAGTGTCCACCTAAGAACTGTTTCATTCATTTTGGTACTTACATAACTTCGACAAAATATAGCATATTGCTTTGTGAGCAATTGTAACGTTGCTTAACCCACAATCCAATACAAGAACAACTAGCCAAGTCGCTCGCTCATCCGTCGTTTAGCTACGCTCGGGGACATTTCTTGATGCAACTCTTACGCTGCTAACAGACAATGCTGCACCTCTTTAAATAAGTGACTACATATTTTGTCACTATTCGTCTGGAAATGTCATCTCGTACTTGTAATGCATGTATTCTGCATGTGTCTGTTGGATTTACATTCCAGGATATTTCTTGTAGAAAGTCGTATGCCACTGAGACAGGGGGCGTCGGACGAACGTCTAACTGGAAAATCGTCTAATGGGATAATTGTCTAAAATCTGCCTAAATAAAAAATCTGGAATAGCATCTAAACGGAATATCGTATAATGGATAATTGTATAATGGATAAACGTCTAACTGGAGTAACGTCTAATTGCGGTTTCGGATGTTATACGTATAGCCGCAGCGAGCGCGGCAGCGCGAGCGAGTCAGGGATATTAGACGATTTTCCATTATACGAATTTCCAGCTAGACGCTTTTTCATTATACGAATTTCCTGTTAGATGATATTCCTTTATACTGTTTTCCGTTATACGTTCTTCCAATTATGCGATTTTCTAGTTAGACGATTATCCCTCGCCCCGACGGATGTATCACACCCCAAAAGATCAAACAAATTATCAGAATTATAGTGTTAACTTTTCCTAATGTTTCAGCTCATAAACAAAGTATTTGGCCTGTAAAGTGTGACTGTCCTGTATTATGTCATCCCAGAGTTGTAATGTCAGCATTCTGTATTCACCTGTTAGATCTTTTGTGCTAAGGCCAATGACTTTTTATCCAACGTAGAAAGTCTCTCATTTTCACTACTGAATAAATATTTGGCCTAGGAAAAAGTGCTGTTACCAATGACAAACACTTAATTTCGTTTGCTTCGCTCACTCTGTTAGCACAAACATTTCCTCAGAAACGTGGCTGAATCATTGTAACTTGGGCCAGCTGGATTCCTTCTCTAAACATATATAGTTGTTTACTGCACATTTTCACTGTTATTTTGGTCTGCTCGTTTCAGCATTTGTTTCTCTTCGTTTAGCACTTCTGTCCCAACTTCTAATGCTTTTGGTTATAAATAAAAAATTGTTAACTTTTTCCAAGCTATCAAATGAAAGCCAATCGTCGCCCAGCTTGGCTTTGAATGGTCAACAAATTTCGTACAACAGATTAAGTCCTCGACTCATCACTCAGAACAATGGTTTTGAGGTAAGAGTCCCTAAACGCCAATGTTGTTGTTTTATTTATTGGTTTGACAATCGTTTTGGTGAGTATTTTTATTTTGCTGCGCTTATAATATTAGGGACTCCAGTCAGAATTACTACCCAACGTCCTGGATCAGGATTCAAGGCTTTTAAAACCTCTTGGACTATACAGTGGTTACAACGAAGAATGGAAAGAATTGGCATCAGTCATCGGAAAAGTAAGTAACGCAATATGACAAACAGTGCTGTGTTGTAGGCATTGCAGGCATTTTGTATACTTGTGTATTCCTATATTACTCTTAAATGTAAAACCATGAATATGATCAGTTTCCATCATGTAATGACCAAAGGACAATGTGACGTAATTCAGGGTTCCCACCAACCTGGAGAACCTGGAAAACTCAGGGAATTCAAACTATGTTTGCAACTCGGGAAAACCTCAGATCTAAGGGAATTCTCAGATTTCACACAAAAGCCTAAAAAACTCGGGGAATTTAAAGTACGTTTGAAACTCAGGGAAACCTCAGGGTATTTTCCAGTTTTTCAGAAGAAACCTGGAAAACTCGGAGAAAAATACAAAGCAACACTTTTAGGCCTAGTCCTAAGTGCATTAAACATATTTTGTTAAAACATTGTGGTAAAATAAGATTACAATACAGAATCACTACGAATCGAGCTGACGAACGATAAATTTAGACACACGCTAGTATTTTGCCATCAAGTAATGACTATGGGCCGAAGCATAATTTATGTCTTTCCAATGCTCCTGTTTAAAAAAAAAAAAAAAAAAAAGGGGGGGGGGGGAAAAAACAAAAAACCTTAAAAAAAAAAAAAAAAAAAATAAAAAAAAAAAAGAAACAAAAAAAGCCAACAAATTAACTGAACAAAAAACTGCTTCACCGTTTAGAAAAAAAAAGGCAGAGTTCGTATTCCCATGGAACTCACAGCTGTGAAGATACATGAATAAACGCATTAGAGTTACTAGAACGAAACGAACTACAATTTGAACTCCTAATACCAGGGAGCAAGCATACTAATAACCTCCATGCGCACGCATACGTGTTCATCACTAATCAAACAAAACGGTTGGATACTTCGCATTAAAAATACACACACAAAATACAAACACTTCCATGCACAAGAACTAAAACTTAAACTCGCAAGCACTTGAAAAACAAACGCTATAAACACCAAAACGCTTACAAAATTGAAAAATTAAATAAACACATAAAATGAACGCGTAATCACTCACACGAAATAGAACTAAAACAAAAACCGATAAACACAAACATTTCAAACACAAATTGCTTCTACTTTCTTACCTTACCAGTGACAAAAAAAGTCCTTGTTCCCTAGATCCGAGTGAACTGTAATCCGTGTTTAATTTGTGTAACTTTGCAGCTGTGAGTTCCATGACGATACGAGCTCTGTTTTTTTTTTATGTTTTGTTATGCAGCAAGGCGTTTTTACCTCTGTTAATTTTAATAACATTGTTAATAATTATGTTGTGGGCTGTGGTAGTAACGAGATATAGGTAGTGATTGAAAAGAGCTTGCAAACAAAATTATGGTCACGAAACACTACCTCGACACGGCTCGACACTTTTGTTGCAAACTCGGGTCGAGTCGAATTACAGTTATTTTACTCGCATTTCCTAATCAGCATCTCCCATCAGCACAAATATAGCATTGGATTGGCTTACAGCCTAGACAATGGCCGATGAGTTAGCAAAGGTTAAGCTATGGCTGTTTTTTCCTACTAGCGTTTTATAGGAAAGTGGCTAAATTGTTGAATGTAATCATATTTTTCACTTAAAGGATATTTATCAACACAATCCGAACGTAAGATGGGAAGACATAATTGGTTTGGATGAGGCCAAACGACTCATCAAGGAATCCGTAGTCTACCCTATTAAGGTAAGATATTACCTGTAAACCTCTCTTTTTTTTTAAATAAAATCTTGTCACATGTATGCTGGGGGCTTCGTAAAATAATAGAAACGCATTGTATAACTAGCTTCCAGTGTAGATAGTGGATTCGACAGATCAGCCGGGCAACACACACATACATTGACCATTGTGATCTTGTTGGAGACTGGACAGGAGATTCTGGTAATTGCTTTTCAGGATCTACTTAGGGTTTTCCCAGTGCCTCCCAGGGTCCTTAAGCAGCTATGGAAAATGCTCGGCTGGAGCCTGTAGCCAGTACCCCCCCCGGTAGCGCATTGGTTAGTGCGCCCGGCTAGTAAACGGGATGTCCTGGGTTCGAGTCCCAGTCGGGGCAGTTTTCTTTTCTTTCTTTCTCAGACTAGTGTATTGTGTATCCTCACAAGGCCAGTCTTTAATGCAGACTGCTTGCTTCATTTACCCCCTACCTTGTGATTTCTTTCTTTATAAACCTTAATAATGTTTCGCAGTATAAGAGATTGGACAAAGCAACAGTTTTTTAGGCTTAAGAAAACCACTCTCACAGCATCGGCTTGACTAAAGACTCCATTGCTTTTTCCTCCATTTGCATCCAGTGCCCCTTGCAGCTAGCTCAAAAACCTGCCTCGTCACCAGTATGACGTTATTGTCTCTGGTCTACATTAGGCCTACTACGGATTAGAAAGCTAACAAAATATCGCATCTTAACTTTTCCAAGCCTACGCGAGACCCTAGTGATAGTTGCGGCTACTATAGTTTGTTCCACATTATGTTTTCAGAAAACTGACTGGATGACGACTCGTTTCCTTGCACTTAGAGTGCAAAAACATGTGGATATCACATTTGTACGCTCAACAAAGTTACTGTTAGAGTTTATGAAGGAGATGTTTACGGATTATTTGCACTCGTAGTGGAAGAAAACGTGGCGTCATACAGTCAGTTTTCTGAAAGCATAATGTGGAACAAAGTATAATACCTGCTTTGCCTCCGTGCTGCTTCTAAGGCAAAGCATTAGGTGAGGCGTTAGTAGCCGCACCTACCGCCAGGGTCCCCGTGTAGGCTTGAAACAGGTAAGATGCGACATCTAATTAACTGTCTAATCTATCATACTATAACCTACAACACAAAATATTTTATTTCTTTATGTTATTATTTTGAACGTGCCACCCACGACTACCAAATATTTTAATCTATTTATTTCTGTTTGTAAAGTATCCTCAACTCTTCAAAGGGATTCTTGCTCCGTGGAAGGGATTGCTACTGTATGGACCTCCTGGTAAGTACCCGTATAAAGTGTCATCTTCCAACAGAAAATAAAATAAAATTAAATAAAGACATTTTAATAAAATAAGACTGCTTGAGTGGTGGTTGTGAATGTGTTTTTCTTTTCAAGGAACTGGTAAGACCCTTTTAGCCAAGGCTGTGGCCACTCAATGCCAGACAACATTCTTCAACATTTCTGCATCGAGCATTGTTAGCAAGTGGAGAGGGGATTCAGAAAAGCTGGTTCGGGTAGGAATTATAACTTAAAAACAGGAATACATGAAGAAAAATGGCGGAGTAGGGATTAATTTCTTCTTTTAAATTGTGTCTAAATGTATTAAGATTGCTTTAACCATGGACTTATATACTATCACACTACGTCATAGTATGTAAAGTGCCCACGGCCCATCTTGAGTTCTCCGCAGAACGAACACAGATAATCGATTGTACGTTTTCAGTAGCAGAGTGCTTTGTTGATATCTAAGACGGTTACAAAAACAATGGCGGCCATCGATTAAAGCCACCCCCTCCGGGAAGACGTAGCCGCTTACAAAATACTTACAGGACTCAAGATACGCCGTGCACACAATAAGTCAT
>JAHWFP010124946.1:24092-39339 GCA_023313725.1 Lithobius niger | reverse complement strand
AAAATTAACTCACTTTTCGTTAGTCATTAGTTTAATTTTTCAAAAAACTTCCTGAAAAATAAGTTGCACTTCCTAATGTATGTGTTCGTGTCCATTTTGTTTAAGATAAATTTTACATCTAAAATTGGCGATAGACGAATTTAAATCGTTAGCATTGGTCCAAATTCAGTCTTGGATTTGTAAACGTATTTTCTCTAGATCATCATAACAAGTTACTAACTCGATATTAAGAAGCCAGCAAGTAGATCTTAAAGTATTCTATTTGTGAAAACACGGAAACAGTATGTGATGATCATACAAGTTAGCGGTCTGCGGAATTAACACACCTCGTGCACAACTAGCATTTAACCCCTATTAGGCTAAACCAAAATGTTCAGGGACGTGCACACAGGGGGGGCAGGGGGGGGAATATAGACCCTGCCCTCGTGGCAAAGTGCCCCTTTTTTTCTGAAAAAGTGCCCTTTTTCGGTCGAGCGGTGTTGTAAAAGAGACTAAAAAAATCCAAAAAAGGACAATAGCAGCTAAGAAAGTGGTGCAAAGAGGGGCAGAAATGGTTAAAGTCCTACAAAAGAAGGTAAAAAGAGGTTGAAACACCAAAAAAAAAAAATTCCTAGAAAAAGGTTTGCCCCTTGCTCTCGGGGGCCTTTGCACGTCCCTGAAAATGTTTGCATATAAACCAACACGTAAGTGTTTTGATTAAGGATCAAACATGTAAGCGTTTTTTATTCTGCCGTCTAAGGAAATCCAGGTGATAAAAAACTCAAAACAATAAGAAAAGCTTTTGTGCAGCATCTTTGAGAAGAAACTACTAATCTGCTACATAATTGTTTGTTCGTAACATGCAAATCTCTGAATACAAGATTTTTAGAGAATTTAGTGCAGATGAGAAAAAACCGCCTACTAAAAATTACTAAAACTTTAGTGCACCGAAGAAAAAACGTTAGTGCACAAAAGAAAAAACTAAAGCTCACATAAGGAAAATTTTAGTGTAACCCTCCACTGCAATCCACCTGTGTCAACAAAGATGCAAGAAGGAACCTTGAAAGGTCTTCAGTAAAATATTGGTCGTCATTCTGCTACTTTGGTTTACGTGACCAAACTTGTGCGAAAAAAGAAATTACTCCAAGTTACTGATGTTATACTGATTGCTGCCATTGCAATCGATTTCTGTGAACCAATATACAAGAAAAATATTGGTTGTCATTGTCGTGGTTTAATGCATATGACGAAACTTGTGCAAACGACCAAATTCTGAAAGTCATTCGTGTCACATAAAACCTAATGCATTCCGACAGCAATGATATCGACCTCACAGAAAGACAAGAGATTGACGTGAACTAAGAAACAAGACTCGTCTTTGCAGAGTGAGATAATTTGAATAGATACATATCGGCCTTTAAGAGAGGTGTTGCACGTTAAAGTTGTCTTTCCAAATGAAGTTAAGATTCCAGTTTTCTGGGCACAAAGGGGATTCTTGTCAAAGGGGATATCCTTAGTTCCAACACGAACTTCGACGTCATGCAAAAGAGCTGTAAAAACAAATATCATCACCAACAAATGCTAACTGAATTATGAAACAAACACCTACATTTATTTTGTACTACTTACTTAGGTTTGGAGTGACCCAGTTGTGAATGACAACTCCATGAACACTGTAACTCTTCCCCAAGTTGGCTATCCACCACGGATTAGTCGAAGGAGCTAAAAGAAATATAGGTTTGGTGTGGTCAGTACTTGTGAAAGGGGCAAAGTACTATATCATGGAACAAATTATTGGGAATACTCGTTATCACTATGCGGTTGGGACAACTTGGATTTTCAGATTAAATGTGCAAAACAGGTTAACTGCGGGTGGCCTTCTAATCATTTTATTAAATCACTGTCTTCTTTGTCTGAGGGAAACTAATGCTCGTATAGACGAACCAATTCAATCAGAACGTTGCTAGAATCAGTGAGAGTTCTAGTAAGAAGAGGTGCCAAACCAATCAGTCCACACCAGGAATACTCCAACCATTGATAAGGCCAAGACAATGTCCCGACCAGGGCACAATAAGACATTTGCTGCTGAAGGAACTTGCAGTCTTTCTCCCTATTCTACCTCCGGATGCTAGGGCGGTCAGCAACATGACCCAGTTTGGCTGTAAGGCAGCTTTGCTGTCATTTGCGACCACTCAACCTACATGATCATAACTGAACTCTCATTTGTGATCGGCAAAATTTTTGATCATAAATCAATGCTATGGGCAGTATATGCGTGGAGAATATGTGAAGGATTAATACCCTACAACTGCGTGCCACTCCTCAAAGTATGCCGTAGGGTATGCAGTGCACTCTGGCTGTTGTTTAGAAATGACTAAGGACATTATCTGACAGAATATACCGCTCGTGGTAACAATTAAATGCAGTTCTAACAGTACACATGACCATTAAGACCAAACGCCGGAGTCTTACCGCTCAGCCATACTGACACGGCAGTGAAGAATGAGACGGCAGGTGTATAAGTTTATGAAATATTATTATTTATTTGCTGTTTTCTTAAAAGTTTTTTCGTTATGGCGCCATACATTCGCCAAGCAATAAAATAATTGTACCTTGAAAATAACGTGATCGTATGTTTCTGAACAAGGGGGCATGAAATTCCATACACCACAGAAAATAAATTAAACTAGCTGTACCCGCTCAGATCATCTACCTGCGCAGATCATCTGCGGATGCGCGAGCGAAATACTATACTGGGCAGCATGACTTGAAAATGCCCTCCTGTTCCCCGCACCCCCTGCAATCCCCCACCCCCGGCAAAGGTCGTATTTTGTGGTTAACTGCCTGTTTCTCCGTCTTGATACCCACGCAGTTCATCTGTGCATGCACCAGCATGGAAACATCCTCCATTATCAGCTTTTAAATTAATAATTAAAAATACACGACAATGTACTGCCGAGTCAACCCTTCAACAAGTGATACCTTACAAGCATAAAAATTCTAAAACACTTAATAAGGAAACTTCTAACGTCTCCTTTCAGAGAAGGCTGACAAAAGAGGTTGAGCAAGAAAATCAATCCTTCCACTTGGCGAACCAAGCAAGAAAGGCCTGGTTTAGGCAGATTTTGAGTGTAGTGCGAACTTCAGGCCTGGTCCACCTCATAATGAGGGTGGTTATGGCGGAGATTTGCGTGCATGTCTGTAAGCTTAGGTTTATTTATAATGGGGAAATATTCTTTAATATATTTACTGTCTGGTTACAATTGATGACGAAAGACTCCAGGTTAATTATTTCTCTAGAATATTTTCAGTAAACAAAATTTGGACTCTATCGAATGCAGGGGTGTGCCCTGTGGAAAGTTTGTGAGCTGAAATGCCTGTGGCATAGAATGCTGCACATGTGAATGAGATTCTACATGTAACTTGAATTAGATTTAAGTGACGAAATTCGCTCCTTTAATTGTTGGAAACTTTGACCAACTTAAGTGGATGGGCATGTGACTTCTCCACACAGGACCTTTTAAACGGATTGCGGATGTTCAAAGCTTCGTCTGCTTTGTTATTGTTTTGGTTTTGCTTGGTAAACTGCTTCAGGTTTTATGATTTTCTGTCAGTATAGTCTGATGTCATTTGCTGCAAATTGTTTTAACCTTTCTGAAATGCCTTGTATGTAATGCGAAGGTATACTTACGTTTTGGGAAGGGAGGGATTTTTTTAGGTTTTAGTGCTGTACTAGTAGATGGTCAGTGTAGCCGAGGAGAACCCATTTTCCAAGTAATTCTGTAAAGTACACTTTAATTCAGCCTCTAAACGATCACAAATCCTAGTATGCGATACAATGCTTTTCATTTCATTGGTGGTGATGTTAGTTTTGCAGTGGGAATCGACGTGTGAGTGGAAATATTTCTGTGAAATCTCCCCATTATAAACAAACTTCAGCTTAACAGACAGACACGCAAATCTCCTATATAATCACCCCCACTATGAGGTGGGCCGGGCCTGAAGTTTGCATTACAACCAAATTTGCATAAACCAGGTTTCCTGCTTTGTTCGCCTACATGAAGGACTGGGTTTCTTCTCCCCTCTTTTGTCTGCCATTTTGTGAAAAGAGACATTAGGAGGTTTTCATGTTTCATGTTTTAGAATTTTTGTATTTGTATGGTGTCCCTTGTTGGACGGTTGACTCGGCAGTGCATTGCCATGTATTTTTAATTATTAATTGTAAACCTGATGACGGAGGATATTTTTGCCGAAACGTTGTTTCACTGCTTTTGGGCAATTAAATGGCCTCTTTCTTAATTAATCTCGCATTGGCACGGCTTTTCCTTCAAAGTCAATAAGTAAACAGGAGGCATAAGTTCACAGCAGTGCAGGGAGCGAATTGAGTAAATAGTTGCTACCTTTGTAACCTTAATAGGGATGGGTCGGTAACCAAAACCGAAACCGAATTATCGGTTTTTACTGAAAACCGAAACCGAAGCCGATTCGGATTTTGTGCCGGTTTTTCGTATGGTGTTCAAAATGGTGTTGATCTGTTTTTCTAATATTTTTTAATAATTATCATTTTGTACGTATAAATGACAGTCATTAAAAAGAAAATAGAGGAAAATGGTACTACAGCTAGGCCCATTGGTCTATGACGCTGCTAAAAGTGGAAGCAGCAGTGAGTTAGAAGCTAGTAATACTAATGTTACAAGAAAACAAACTAGAAATAGCTGGTTTGGGTGGATGGTAGCAAAAACCGATATTGAAACCAAAACCGCGGGTTTTGTGTGCGTGAAAACCGAAACCGGAACCGAAGTCAAAAAAATGAAACCGACCCATCCCTAAAACTTAATATTGTTGAGAGTGTCAATTTAGTGTAAAACTTGCTCAGAAAATAGCTTACCTTTATACGCATTTCTCCCACTTCGTAGGTATGAATTTAGTTGTAAGATTTTAGCAAATTGTGTAGTAGCTTACCTGTCATAATGAAGTTTCTATTGCCCATCACTTGAAAGAGTGAAGCGAGTTGATTTTCATCGACGGTAAGATTTGGAAAAAAATTTCTCCAAACGCTGCTCTGCGTGGCATGAACAACCACACCCTTAAAACCAAATACACCGTAATCAATGTTAGCTGCAATAGAAAAATAAACAAAACGATATTTATTAAAGTTTTGTTTTATTACTGCGTTGGGTAGTCCCAGGAGTATATAAAGTCCCATATAGGAAAGAAAGGACAATGAATTCTCTTTCAGTTTTTATAACCGGTTACGTCGTTACCACATTCATAGCTGGTTATGAAAATAAAAATTGGACAGAGCCGAGCCATGAACTAACCTCCTAACTTATTTAGAATTCTACACAAACCAATTACCAACTCAGACGAAACAAATTTTTTTTTAGGCTCTATTAAGGTGAGTGAATTTTTCGTAGCACAACAATAATTCGCAATGGGTTTCTGTAAGCTACACGTCTAACATTTAAGGTTCATAACCATAATACTGCTTGTAATTCTGGATTCTCTTTATGTTCTCCTGGGAGCGTCTTAAATTTATTAATAATCTTGTTTTGTAAGTGTAATTATCGCTAATACCATCGTCCCATCTTTGGACGTTTTTTACGCTTCAGGACGAAGTCATGGCTCAAAAGGCAAGTGGAGAATTTGAAAAGTGAGAATGTGATACACCAAAATTAACCAAGTTGAAACGCCTAAATACAGTTTTAGATTTAACAATTAGTCATTGTTTATCACCATGGTGGCCGGAGAAAATTGGGAGGGGGAGAGGGAGGTCATTAACTTTGCTGGCTGTCTGGATAGGGAAGTCATAACATTTATAAGTTCAGTGGAGGCAGGAGGGGGAAGAAGAAGCACACCATGAAAAACAAACTTCCAACTCTTTAGGTAACCATTTTTGTCGCCATTTGTTCCAACTATTCATGTTGTATAACTCAATTCTAGTTTTCAAAATGGTAGGCTCTTTCCGCAGTTAAATTTAGGCATTTTCAGCAGTCTGAAAGTAAATTTTATAAAAATGCAATACATCTATGCATTGTGCCGAGCTATTATTTCCACAAGTAATACGCCTTTTGGGATTTCACATCATAAAAGTGTCCTTGTGTTTTCCCCTCGAAAAAGTGGCGAATTACCATAATATCGGCAACGGATCCCGGCTAAAACTTCGCCACAGAAACATCGCGCGACAAAAACATAGCAAACAAAACATCGCCTGGACAAAACATCCTGTTGGCAAAACATCGCACTGAAATTACATCGCGGACACAAAATTGCACAAAATAATATCGTGGACGAAACATCGCAAATAAAAAATTTGGTGAGACTTAGGTATTTAAATAAGTTTCACCTTTGGTACCCTTTGCTAGGGGTAGGAGGTGGGGGAATGGATCTGTTTAAGAGCGGAGCCCATTAAGCGTCAACCCCCCCCCCCCCTGTAAGTTATCGTGTTTTGTTAGGTAAAACCAGCACGAAATTGAAACGTTTTCCTCTAACTTACAGACGCAATTTTCATACGGATTCACACGTAAATTAAAAAAAAAAAGACATTGCTTTGACATAAGGGCCTTTGTGTGTGTGTGAGTGTGCGTGTTGGGTACGTGGATGGGGAGGGACCGGAGCATAGCCCTGTAAGCTAGCATATTTTAAAGAAATCAGCGTGAATTTGAATTTTATTCTTGCAACTTAGGGATGTAGTTTTCATATGAATTCATTTTATATTTTTTTTTAAAGTTTTTTTTTTTATTTGCGCTATGTCGTCCACGATGTTTCGTCCACGATATTATTTCCGTGCGCTGTTTTACCCAGGCGATGTTCTGACCATACGATATTTTGTACGCTATGTTTTTGTCATGCGATGGTTCGGCGGTGATGTTTATTCGGATACCATCGGCAACAGCGGACCGCAAATTCGAACCGGACCGCAATTTTTATAATTTAACTGGTATACTAGGAAACAGGCTTTGGGCCTATTGCTGGCGGAGTGAACAGACCTTTATATCAAATTTATATTTAGTGTTTATTTTAATGACTGTACCATATTTGTTAATGCTCTTTAAAAATCTATGAGAAATGCTCACTCAGCTAAGTTTGGGCTATTTGTCTTTTGGTGTGACGTACTGTTGTTATTTGCAGGCCTTTAAGCCTCAATCCCCCCCCCCTTGTCTTATTTTAGCTTTATTTTCAAATAGGCCAAAGCTATCTTATTTATAATTTATTAATATTATATTAATAGGCTTTCGTTTGCTCCATCATTTAGTGTCTGTTTAGCTTCTTTCACATCTGACGCTAAATTAATACAGATGCAAACTTGTTTACATTGCCTTTTGGATTTATATGTCAGACTGCCTGAGCACGGAATCGAACCCACGATCTTTGGAACCAGAAACCGAGGTCTCTTCCAAAGGTCGTGGGTTCGATTGCCCGCTCAGGCAGTCTGTCATATAAGTCCAAAAGGCAACGTAAATAGGTTTGCTTCTGTATTTAATTGACTCGAGCCTTCGGCTTGCAGTCCTGTGTTCCGACACTAAAGATGTGAGCCATCACCGCCACCATCGCCGCCGATAAAAATAAAACAGCACGTTTTCATGGCTGGTTGGGCTGCCGCTGCTAATAATTCTGACATTGTTTACAACAATAATTACTGCCGCGCAAAGTGCCTTCCCTAGATTACAAAATGTTAATAATAAAGCATTTAGGCCTAGCCGTAAGCCAAACAATCATCTGAGCGATAGTTTTAAACAATAATTATAAAATTCACCAGGTTGGCAATGCTGCCGCTGGTCTAACACTAGTCTTGACAACGCCACCAACGAAAATATTGATGCGCACACCTCTATCACGCACGGCGACAGCGATCTTAAAACCACATTATAATCCATCAGTAACGATCACAATATTATAGGTCAAAAAGTGTTAGCTCTTAGGCCTACTTTAGCCTTTAGGCCTAATTTGTACCTTTTAGGGCTAATATTTAGACGTCATTTTTATTTCGTAAGAAGCAGCTGCGTTTGAGATTAAGCTTATTGATTAATGCACCACGGTTTCGAGTCCACACGTTGCCGTGGCAACGAGGAATATTTAAACTATTAGATGCAGACATGTTGTTTCGTGCTGTGTTTAAATACGTCGTCCGATGTTTTGTTAGTTTTATCAAGGACGGCGGTAGCAGTCCTTATGTAAGCATGAACTTCCGTGTTAAACATCAAACTTTGAACTCCTATAGTTTCGCCCAAAATTGACATAGACCAACGAAATTCGGTATTTGGGGTCGTGTCATAACTATTTCACCGCAATACAAATTTTAATGACAACAATTGAACCGTTGGGCATCCACAGCATGGTCATTTCTTGTTGTTGTTGTTGTTGTTGTTGTTGTTGTTGTTGTTCTTGTTGTTCTTCTTGTTGTTGTTCTTGTTGGGACTCTTTGCTCTGACCTGGAGATCGAACCACTGAACCAATTTTCAAGTTCTATAGCTTAAAACGTAGGTATGGACAAGGCCTAGCGCCTTTCGCATGCTATTTTAATGTAACTACAATATTCTTGACACGGAAAGCCAAATGGACTAGAAATGTTGCCCTTACCTAGAGATCGAACCAATGAACCGATTTTCAAGTTCTATAGCGTAAAACGTAGGTATAGACAAGGCCTAGGGCCTTTCGCAGGCTATTTTAATGTAACTACAATATTCTTGACACGGAAAGCCAAATGGGCTAAAACTTTTGCTCTTACCAAGAGATCGAACCAATGAACCGATTTTCAATTTGTATAGCTTAAAATGTAGGTATTAACACCGACCAGGGCCTTTTGAACCTGATTTTTATGTGACTGCAGTATTCTAGTCGGCAGAGCAATTATTATTGCAGAGCACTGGGCAGAAATCATTAATGTACTGTTAGCCCTCGCTTGGAGGTCGAACCACTGAACCGATTTTAGAATTATATAGCTTAAAACGTAGGTATGGACAAGGCCTAGGGTCTTTCGCATGCTATTTTAATGTAACTACAATATTCTTGACACGGAAAGCCAAGTGGGCTAGAAATTTTTCCCTTACCTAGAGATCGAACCAATGAACCGATTTTCAAGTTCTATAGCTTAAAACGTATGTTTGGACAAGGCCTAGGCCCTTTCGCAGGCTATTTTAACGTAACTACAATATTCTTGACACGGAATCCCAACTTGGCAAAAACCTTTGCTCTCACCTAGAGACCGAACCAATGAACCGATTTTCAATTTGTATAGCCTTAAAATGTAGGTATTAACACCGACCAAGGCCTTTTGAACCCGATTTTGATGTGACTGCAGTATTCTAGTCGGCAGAGCAATTATTATTGCAGAGCACTGGGCAGAAATCATTTATGTACTCTTTGCCCTTACTTGGAGGTCGAACCACTGAACCAATTTTAGAGTTATATAGCTTAAAACGTAGGTATGGACAAGGCCTAGGGTCTTTCGCATACTATTTTAATGTAACTACAATATTCTTGACACGGAAAGCCAAATGGGCTAGAAATTTTGCCCTTACCTAGAGATCAAACCAATGAACCGATTTTCTATTTGTATAGCTTAAAATATAGGTATTAACACCGACCAGGGCCTTCTGAACACGATTTTCGTGCGACTCCAGTATTCTGGTCAGTAGAACAATTATTATTGTAGAGCACTGAGCAGGAATAATTAAGTGGAGTAACACATTTTTGCAGAAATTTTGCAGAAAACATAAATTTGGTGCAGAAGTCTTTCTTAACAGTAAAAATCGAACCAGCCATGAACCCCCATGAAATACCCCAAAGTGCCTGCGGTGGGGGGGGGGGGGCCGGGGCGCGATGCCTCCCAGGGGTTTAGGCAACAAATTTTTACAGTTCAAGCTAAAAACATGAAATTGGGTGCAAAAGTCATTCTTAACAGCATAAAACGAATCAGCCATGGAAAAGACTCTCTTCTAACAGTTATTTTAAGGTGATTACAGTGTTCTTTTCTGTGTTATTCTTGCTAAAACAAGAAAAAAACTATGGGATATTAGTATTAAAAAACGCTTAAGCGTATAAAATACGGATGTAAGCCTTAAAAAACTTAAAGCCCTAAAGGAACAGATATTAGAAAAAGACATGTAAGCCATCAGCGTCGCACTAATACGTGTAAAAGAAGCTCCAGCTTGTTTTTTGGGTCGCTGGAGATTCTTTTACACGTATTAGTGCGTATTAGCGTTTTTTAATACTAATAAGTATAGCTGATAGCCGTGATACGAAGATTTCGGTTTCATATTTAGGATTCCCATCGCTAGTGTAAATACCAGTTTCGTTGCCATGCTGAAGGTAATCCCTCCAAGCATTCGTTTTTTCAAATGATGCTAAGGTGTATCGTACTGGAATCCTTTTGTTTTTTATGCTTGCGTTTTTTCCTTTAGTGGTTGAATGCAAGGGCCAATTGTTATTATTTCATTGAATTAAGTCGAAAAAGGTTATTAGCTAGAAAGAAGAAACGAAAATTTAATTTTCCGTGTTTTTTTAAGTTCACTTGAGTACCACCAGCAAGGTGTATGCGTCGTCGGAATTCCTTAACTATTCACGATTCCAAATTTACAATGGAAATAAATTCGAAAATTTGTTATTTCTCCCGTAATAATTGTTCGATTTACGTCAAGTTTTGTCTCAGCAATACTGTTTGGGGTATCAAGCGTTGTACCAAATTTCATTCCAATCCGATCTTTCGTTTGGGCTCCACCCAGACTAAAACTGTGCACCCAACGACCAACCAACCAACCAACATTTTGCAATTTGGTGTCCGTTATAGGCTACGCTTCACTCGGTTCGCTCGCTCGCTCCGCCAATCATGGTACCCCCACAATACTAATTCAAACGGTTGGTCCAAGCACTATCAAATTCTGTGCAAACGAGAACGCAAAAGGTCCGTTCTCACAATGAACAACTAATATTTCAATAAAATAACAAAGTCACCTAACCTAAAAAAAATAGTCAGTGGGTATTTTACGTAAGGGTGGGAGAACATCCCTCTTTCTGGGAGCTCTGTTGGGGGAACCAAGATTAAGTTATAGGCACGGAAAATATTGAATGCACCAGTCTCACTTTTTTCCCCTTCTCACCTGTTATATAATGACGGTTCCTTAAGTGCTCTAATGTTTACTAAGAATGAACTTGAGTACTCACGTTGTCGTTCTTTAGCATCAACGAAGCCGTACACGTTGACCAGAGCCACTTGAACGAAATGTGTTGTTGCAGAAAGGTCCACGCATTCGCCATCGGCTGAGCAGTCATTCATAATTTGTAGAGACACGTAGCGACCTCGAATGTGGCAGAAAGAGTTGTATTCTACTCCAGTAGCCAATGGTTTCAGGGCGCCAATGTTTTGTTCACAAATATCATTATTGGGCTTGGGGAATCGGGAATTCGCTTTAAGCCTAAGCGTGTAGTCGACATTGCTTACACGAATTTCCAGATGGTGTAGTCGTTCTAAATAAAAGTAAAAGGTATTATAACTTTAATATTTTTGCACAGTTTGTTATTACCAGTAGTAACGTAACAAGAGCCAAGTTTAATAGCATCACTTTTCTCGATCACAAGTTAGATTCTAAACTGAATAACATCTAAGTGTTTTTTTTTATCAGCACAGATGGAGTGATGGAGAAAAGGCACCAACACTCAAGCTTGGCTAGAGTGATATTTGATAAGAGATTTAGGGGTGATCAAAAATATGGTTTTTTTTAATTTCAAATACTGCGGAAAAGTTGGTCTTCGGCCTCCTAATCAGTAATCACTATCCCAAAACGAAAAATATGTAATAAAATGGGTACCCTTTCCCCTCTCTACCAACCCCCCTCCCCGAATTCCCCCATTGTCTGTTGTGAATATTCCCCCCATCCCTACTCCCCTCCCTTTGAACCCCTGTTGTTTTGTTTTCCTCGGGAGGTAAATGTATTTTTTCAATAGAGGACGTCACTGTTATGGTGCTGAATTGAGTGTTTGTCCATTCTGATACCAAGCGCGATAAACTCAACAACGATCGTGCAGGCATTGATTGTTTCTCAACCATTTTTGAAAGTCTTAATTCAAGTCGGCTTTCAGAACTTGCATTTCGTTTTTGTGACTGATTGTTACAGGGCACAACCGTTCACATTGTCGGGCGCTCGGTCTTTGTCTTTGCTACCGTGGCAAGAATGAACATGCTCGACCTCTTGCTGATTGTTACAGGGCACATCCTTGAAACTAATCAACTCGGCTGTAATAACCAGCATTATGGAAGCAGTAGTTGGTTTGTTACTAATTGTTACAGACATTATATAGGTCGCTCGCCCCCTTTCATTTTAGTGAATGATTATTTTGCTCAGTGCTACCCAGGCCGTTTATATATATATATATATATATTTACAATGAAAAAGCGCTAACAATTATTTGAAACAACAAATTTAAATAATGTAACCTAAAATGTTTTACAATGATACAGAGGAATATTTGAAAATTATGAAATATCTTTATTTTCGAAAGATATATCGTCATTTCCTGCTATGTGTTGTCCGTAGTCTCGACATCAATTCACAAATGACTCTTTACAATAATCACTGTTTGGTATGGATGATATACGCCGAATCTTGCGAAATGCACCCAAGTCATTCAGCATTTGTTTTGTATTAAATTTAGAATTTCTGACGGAGCAAAACGATTTAAATTGTCTCAAGTTCAATTATTTTATATTTCCTGATTACTTTTATCCACTTCCGCCTCTACAGACTGAGCACTGTGGGTTCCAAAGCGATACGGTCCTGCTAGTGAATAATTATAAAAACAGATAATCTAAATTTAATATCCTAAAGGCAACACAAGAATATTGCCCGTACAAAGCATGGTAACCTACTGATATATTCAGGTTGTAATGCATCCGTTACTATTATTCCGTAATAAAAACATAAACTAGAAAAGCCAAAACTCCTATTAAGATCTTACCTCCACAACAGTCAGCTCTGTTTACCACTCGTATTTTCGTCACGTAGCATGCTCCACCCAAATCTACTATCCACCATGGGAACGAAACGCCTGAAAATTTAGAAAATAAGTAAGTTTCTCAGTGAAGGTATTCACAAAAGTTGCTTCTACGAAGAAAAAGACGTACCACAGACAATACAAAGAACATCCCAACTTTTTCGTAGCTCTATGTGGAAACAACTGTATTATCAGAATGTAACTATTGAATTATTTAGGATATGGAGTGTAATGCGTTAACACACGTCAAAATTCACAGGTATAGTAAACAGACTAATAAAATTAAGAGGAAAACTCTACCCCATGTGCATACGTGCAGAAAAAAAACAGTCAACCAAACGTGTGTCCAAGAGTAGGCCTACATTTCCACTGAGGACTGATAAAGGAAATTATGAAGACTAATGAAAATCGTAAAAAAATAACGTGCGAAGAAAGTGAAGACTTATAAATTATCACTACGAATGCTGATTCTCTGTAAAGTTCATAATAAAATCTATAATGGAAGATTCACGTGTATCATTATGCACTAAGATTGAGATGTGGGTTAGTGCGTCACCCCAATGATAAATTAAATGTCTGTCCCATCCAGATAAAATACATCGGGTGTCCCAAAAGTCGGGGCTTACCCGGAGGATATAACTGGGTGATATACCGGATGTTCATGCTAATATACCGGGTTTTTTATCTTTGTTCGTGCTGATGGTACCAACAGCATGAACAAAGATAAAATTCCCGGTATATCAGCATGAACATCCGGTATATCACCCAGGTATTCAACTCGGGTGACCCCTGACTTTTAGGATACCTGAGAGCATACCGACCACTAGACACTTGTGGCTTAGACAGCCAGGTTGGTTGCCTTCAGCCACATGAGGATAAATAACAACGCAACAGAACAGGCTGAAATTTCGTTTGATCAGGAGACTTTGGTCGGTGGCCAGCATAAAAATCGTGACAAGAGCTTAATAACGTCTTCTTGTTGAAAAAAAGTGTGAACGCGGTTAGCGATCTTGCTAGCTAATTTCACGAAAAAAATTCTTCCGTGCGAGGAATTATTCCATAAAATTCTTCCATAAAGGTGAAATTTTACCGATAGGTATAGTTATACCGCGGGGATGCCTTTGCTGGCTTGCGGGTTACAGGAAGCGTAAATTTGAACTTAATAATTAATCTCAATACAATATTAATGACAGAGAGAGGATTTTGCTTCAATTATGCAACAGTGAGCAACATATTAATTACAACCAAAAACGTCAATTAGCGTGTCGTAAAAATATGGTATCTGATTGAAGTTTCACTTTACTTGCTAAAGTGTACACGGATAAAAATTGATAATTTAAAATATAAATCAAATGAAGAATTGAGAAAATTGCATCTATTTAAGTACTGGTGTTGTTTACGAATGAAAAATATTCATAAGCACAACAGCGCTTCCACAGATGCAATTTTCTTAATAGCTCATTTGATTTAAATTAAAAATCATTAGTTTTTATCCATGTGCATTTTAACAAGTATAATGAAACTTCAATCATATAACTTTTTTTATGGTAAACTTGATGGTTTTGTTTGTAATCCGTGTACCTTATTTATGGCATGCAATAATGTCTACTAAAAACTGGAAAATGTGCAATTAATGTTTCTTTAAATTGATACCAAAACGCCGAGTATTAATAAACTAATTCGTGATGAGGGTAATGCTGGTGGATAAAACACACGCTGTGTCGCCACCAAGATTCAACGACAGCATTAAAGGTTCACGCCTGCTTGTCCTCCCGCGCAGATCTCCTCCCGCACACCGTTTCACGAAACTCCGCGTAGCAATGCAAGGCCAAATGAGATAGAACCTGCATTCCTCGCAGCGAAAATGTAGATCGTGGCTTGTTAGCCGATGTCTTCGAAAACTTTATGGTAACAACTTTGGTTAGTTACGAGTTAGATCCCCTCCCATTACATATCCACACCATTGCTTTCTTCCTATACGGTGGTGAAAAAGAACAGGGTTTTGTTGTACCATTTCATAAAATTGGACATGTGTCTGATTGTGAAAAAGGGCATACGATAAAGCCGAAAATCCATATGTGCTATCTGTCTTCAGCCACGAACAAATATTCTTACATCGTATTTTTGGACAACAACAACTTGTACGGGTGTATAATGTGCGAATATCTACCGAGCGGCGAATACAAATAGATGCTGGTAGATCAACTAAAAGATATAAATTTCGAGAATTACAGAGAGGAGAGTGATACAGGAATGACATTAGAACTCGACTTGGAAT
>JAHWFP010124946.1:0-23992 GCA_023313725.1 Lithobius niger | reverse complement strand
GCATCACACAATGACTTCCCGTTACGCCACAGAACATGAAAATCACAAAGTCTATGCTACCTTATTTCAACGGTTATACGATAGATGACTTGGACTTAACATACAGCAAATGCCCATACCTAACCACTAAGTTTCGCTCACAACAAAGTGTGTGGTGCACTACAGGAATTGGGATCGTTCATTGACCTCGATAAAAATTGAGGAGTTGGGTGTATAAGGGCGTAAGTACACTTCCACCTTTTTTTTTAATATCGCCATGGCTTCCTGATGTACAGTTTTACACAAAAAAGCTGAACGGTGTTTTTATCTCATTTCTAGACGAAGATATAGCAATTATATTGAAATATCGCTAGCTGATGCACTTGTTACATGTTGACTTTATCCCTAATTTTCTCAAAACTCAAGTTTTGTACTTACGCCTTATTTCCATCCAACCCCTTAATTGACATTGTATGGTAACAGTTCAGTTATAGTTATAATTTTGGAACATTGGGTTGGTACACGTGATTTATAGCATAGGTTCTACGTCCGCGGAGGCAGCACATCTTCGGCTACACCTCGGACGACACAGTGCTTCCTTTCACTGAAAAACTATACAATAAATCACTTAATAAATAAGTCTAAAGTGTTAGTAACAACAAAGAGAAGAACGAAGCCAACATTGATGAGGCTCATATCTGTTAAAAATTTCTGCAATATTACGGTAAAAAAAAAACTGGCATTTTTTCCAGTTCTTTTAACCGTCATCTTTGGACGCATTGTACACTAATGTTTAGAGATACGATGTGTTTCATATTTTTTTTTAATAATTTGAATTATGTGAATTCATATGAGAACAAAACTTCGGTTCAATGGCCGGCTGTGATACACTGATTACTGGCTTGAAGTTAATAAGAGCAGAACTGTTAAATAGCAATATAAATATTTAGTCCAATTTGTTTAATCTTTGTCGGAACCCACTTTCAGAACTAAATACAAATGCAAACCTATTTACGTTGCCTTTTGGACTAATATGTCAGATTGCCTGAGCGGGGAATCGAACCCAGGACCTTTGGAACCAAAGGCCGAGGTCCTACTGCTGAGCCAGATTGACACGGCCAACAATATTAGTCCAAAAGGCAACGTAAATTGGTTTGCATTTGTATTTAGTTATTTCTTGTGAGCCGTTGGCTTTCCCGTCTTTTATCATTATTTCACGTTTAAGTGTTCCATTCGTTTCACGTGGAGGATGGCGCGGCAAAGGGTCCCTCCAGTGGCGATTGGAAAGTGTTTGTTTTTCATATGTATATATGCACGTGTTAAATGCTGCCTATGGACGTTTCCTTTTGGCCGTGTCAGTCTGGCTCAGCGGTAGTACCTCGGTTTTTGGTTCCAAAGGTCCTGCGTTCGATTCCCCGCTCAGGCAGTCTGACATATTAGTCCAAAAGGCAACGTAAATAGGTTTTCAGCTGTATTTAGTTATTTCTTGTGAGCCTTTGGCTTTCCCGTCTTTCCACTTTCAGAATTTGCATTAACGAAATTCGTAATCAGTCTGTTCCAAGCGTTCAATACATGATTAGCATACCGCAATTTCAGACAATCTAATCTAACTCCAGCAACTAAAAACTAATAATTGTGGCAGTATTTAACATACTTAGGCAATGATAGAGGGCCTATGTCACCTTAGTGCACAAAGCCAATACTCCTGATTTATTCCAAATTTCGACTTAGGGCTACACCTACATTTTGCCATTAACAGAACTGGAAGTAAATTACCAGTTTCTTTTTACTGCAATTTTTAAGATATTTTAACATTGTCGTTTTCACACTATTGTCTTCGTTGTGCCCTTCGTTAGTTACTTTTCAAAACAATATCACTGACCTGATTTAGTTTGTTGGAACGTATCTGTGTTGCCGTCAACCGCATTCCCTGACACAGATGTAGTGTCAAAATTGCCGCTTTGTTTGGTTGGCTTCTTAAAGGCCAAGTCATCTGAAAATAAAGACTCCAAATAATAATGATGGAATGCGACATTTACTAAACCGCAGTTTCACTGGATTGCTTTTTCGTTACCCTCACAAATGACTGCGTAAATTTACCTACATAAACAGGAACAAATATAAGTTACATTCATACAAATAAACCAGCTGAATCACTGATGGTATTGGATGCACATTTTGAAAAATTGCTGCGTCAAATTAGATGTCTTTGAAAACATATTGGTCTGGTTATGCTTAGTTACACATTATGATATCAGTATTACTTAAAACTAAACAAACACTGATTTCGTTCACTTCGCTCACTCAACCAGGGTATCCTGTGACTTCATCAGTGTACTGGTAATTTCTTGGTTAATTGCTGTGATTGTATTATTCGAGCTGTCTAATTCTCTCCTATGATGAGTAAGGCAATATTAAATGAAAGGCACGATGGGCTTAGTTCGTCTGTTTTACTCCTTTCTAAACCCTCCATCCTCTTCGGTGATAATAAGTTAATAATTCAATTTTTTCCGTGTTAAAGTATTCCCTTTTCTAATGCACAACTCCACTATTTTAACGCATTTGTATTAACGCACTCCAGGTGAATTAAAAAAACTAAAGCCAACAATTTACTGCAAGCATTCGGCTTTTGCAGCTCTTGGCTTTCTTGCTGCAAGCCTATGTGATTTTAAACGAAGGATGTTCCTAATATTGCCTTTAAGAATCAACATTGTACAACATTATTCGAATATGTATTCTGTATTGTTGTAGACAGTTGCAGTAGTCGCAGCGTATAACAGGGCCCACTGGACTACAACCTTTTCTCATTCCACTGCATAGTTTGTTCTATATTGTTGGCGGTAATACTTGCTTGTTGCCTGGGAATCTGGCTGTTGCAGACATAGGGCCTTAGAGCTTCAGGCAGATGACCAGGAGTGGTTAACGCTCGTTAAACCCTTTTTTTTTTTTGCTTGTTGCTTTCTGAAACAATTCAGCTGAGCTCACGAACCCCGAACTTAGGAAATAATTAAATCTTAATTGCTGGTTGTGAGGCATCAAAATTGAAAACTTAGCGTCCCTTGGCTTAAATTGTAAGACTTAAGCATGACCCGGATGGTTTCTTTTGATTCATCAGCCGCAAATAAACTTTTTGCTTCCCAACAACGTAACGTTTCGCGCACCCAAACATCGTTGTCGGGTAGTAGTCGTAAAGCTCTTATGCAGAAATTTTTGACAATGCAGAGTCGCTCCGCAGCGTTTATCTTTCTCCTACACCTAAATTGTTGCAGTGTGTATCCTCTGCCAAAGTGGTTGTTAATTGCTAAGTAGTAATCACTCGTTGCGGGTCTTCAAAATCCTTCGTCCAATGGTCACCTCTGCGGTGACCCCATCAATATTTGCAGTTCTCCACTATAGTCCTTAGGCGATTAAGAAACAAGGCAGAGCCACGGCGGTATTCGTTGGTGGCGTACATTTTCATGGAACTGTGTTGTACCTTGCATTTATCTGCAGTTCAAACAGTGTCCTCTCCGTGCGTGATCAATCTGACTGCAGGAAACGTTTGTGCCATGAAGTTAACTACTCTGTATGTTACATCTTCGTTATGTTCGTTATGCTATCGCCAGACAAATTAATAAGAAAATTTATAGAAAAACAACTAAACCTTATGGTGAATCAACCAGAATAAAGTAATAATATTAAATAACCACAATATTAGCGTGGGGGGGGGGGGGGTCGACAGTGTGTTTGGTCACAGCCATCTACAGTAAAGGCCGCACCAGCTTTGCCTTCCACAATGCTCCACTAGAAGGCGCGACAAATACCGACGCGAACAAGTTTGCCAAGTGGCGTCATCGGTTGACAGAACCCTCGTCGGTTAGTTTGAAATTTCGCCGCTTGGTGTAGAGATTGCAGCACTTAGCAAACTTGCGCTTCTTTCTATGTCAATGGTTGATTTTACGCGATCTGATCCGGCTTTTACTGTAGGTGGCTGTGGTTTGGTGCACCTACTTTAACTGACGAATTTGGCAGTCATTAGATACATTCATTTATTAAAGTCTTATCCACGAAATGATATGGAAGAAATGGATTAGGCTTATTTCTTAAATGCCAAACTTAGAGTTAAAATTGGCGCGAAAACAGGCAACGATTTCTGGGTCCATTGTATTTTTGGAAGCCAATTTGAACCTTTGGTCTGCAGACGATTTAAAAAAATATGTTGACCATGGACAATCGCTATTTAATGCAGATTCCTTCCGTTTTCTAATAACGCGCAGGCTCTCCTTTAAGGAAAGACGAGGCTACTACTCTTACCTAACGTTCCACAGATTTACCGAACTCAAGTTCAAATCTTAGTTTAATACAGCACCAGATACTGCTGCTATCCAGGGCCCCCCCCCCCCACATCCAAGTTTGGGGCCTGGGAACAACAGTGGGCCCCCTCTCCTGACTGAAATCGTAAAAAGGTTACACTATGTTACAATAGTCGTCGGCCACAATTGTGCTTAACGGGTTGGTTCATTTATTAATCTGGGCTGCTTACGTTCGTTGGTTTCCCTGCCTAACAAGCTGAACAGTTTGCACTATACGTGCTCCTACTCCGTGCTCGTTGCCGCAGGATTGGAGTTATTGTTTGTTGAGAGTATAAAAATGTTCACAATACCTACAAATCGAGTATGTTACTCATAGTCTTTAAAACTCACAAATGCGAAAAACAATTTTTGTAGGCCGTGCGGGCCCCTTGAGTGGCCGGGCCTGGTTACAGCGGGTCCACCTGATCCCCCCCCCTTCCCCCGTTGTGGGGGCCCTGCTGCTATCACAAATTCCTTCTTAGGTTTTATTTTTAGATTTTATTTGTATAAGCTATAGTACAACTGCTTATAGGAGGGATTTAGAATACTCACACGTCCAGTTGTTGATAAGAACTGCGCAGATTCCCAGAATGTTTCCTTTCACTTGTCCACATTGTTCTTTATCTGTGCAATCGTTAATTATTTGAATACTTACATACCGACCAAGGATTTTTTTATCACACTTAATCCCAGCGTCGGTATTTGGTGGATGCTTTTTGACAAAAGTACATATTGTGTTCACAGAAATTTGTTTATGAACTGGTGTTGGCGAAACACTGGAATTGCCAACACGGATTTCCAAATCATGCAGAGGAGCTGAAATGTAAAAAAAAGAAAAAGAGCAAAAAAGATCAATTAACTTCGAAAGCTAAAATGTATAAAGTTGCTATTTAATTTATATTGCTATGAGAGGTTGGCATAAATCTAATTTTTATTTTAACCCTAGAACGGTCAAATTTCTTTTTTTTTAAATTTGACGTCATCGGGGGTCCCGAAAGACCTCCCACCTAATTAGCTGTACAAAATAGTCAAAACTTCGGTTTCATAATTTTTATTTGATGAACACACTTTAAAGAGGCTAATTATCAAGTGACATGATATTTTTTTTAATAGAACCAGATTTTATAAGAATAGAAAGCTATTGCTTACGTTTATATTGTGTCAAAAACTGTATATGGTCAAAACTTCACAAATCATAGATATCACAACAAAAAAAATTATGTAGGAAAATTATCTAGAAAAGTATATAAAAATAATCAATATCACGTGTTTAAATCAAAATTGTTTTATAAAACCATTTTTTTTTGTCAAACAGAGGGCTGCAGCTTACTTTCGTGTTACATTAAAAACCGTCCTAAGGTAAAATTCCGCAAAACCTATATTTCGGGAAAAAAAACCTCGATCAGGTCGAAAGTCTCTGGAAATGCTAGAAAACAATGTCCAAAAAAATGGGCTGTTAAAAAACATTTTTCTGATAAATATTTTGCGAAATACTATTTGTGGGGGTCCCCCATTGGTCGTTCTAGGGTTAAATTAAGAAGGGAAAGGAAAAGATAAAAACTTGAAATGTATGTACTTTAATCTGCTACAGATTAATTGAGGATAGTTAGGGGCCAATTTATAGAAATGTTCTAGGGTCTTTTACATGCTTCAATAGTCATCAGCTACCTTAACAGCTTTTTTCACGGGAATGCTGGATGCTGGGATGAGTGATACCAACCTTTATCCCTTGACCTGTGGCACATGACCTAGTTATGTTTACCATTCATCCAACCTGACTGTTTCACTTACTTTTAAGCAATTCGAGTAGCTATAGGAGAGATTGGGAGACCCTTCCCCTCTCCTTTAAGACAAATGGCTTTTTTTGTTAATTTTTTTTTTACTTTAGCTCAATTTTTTTTTTGCGTGAACCAAGTGAACGATGTCAGCAAATTCTACAGAAATCACGTTATTTTAACAATTTTTTTCTAAATCCAAGTAAAATGTTTTAAAAATGGTCGTCAGGTATACCTTTTCAAAAGTAAATGGCGCAAACGAATTATACAGAAAAAAATATGTTAAGCAGAAATTTTCTTCTCGTGGAGCTGAGAAAGTTCAATTGAACTTTGCGTGATCTAAATCGTGTCCTGTTAAAAAATTCCATTATCAAAACTGATGGTGCCGTTTTTATCGAAAATATTACCTCTCGGGGGTCGATGTATGCCACTGGCCCGCCTTAACATTTATGCTCGCTGGGGGCCTTTATTGCACGACTCGAATTAACATTCCCGCAGCTAGAATTTAATCGTGATGGAACAAGCGCCGTTGCCATGGTAACAATGCTACGTGGAGTAGCTAAATTCCACAAATTTCGGATAAAAGTGACTCATAAAATTAATTTTCTCCGAACAGAACATTAAGGCTGAAAATACCTTTAATAAATATTACCTATAGATTAAAACACAAAGGCCATTATATACCAACAATACGTATTAGATTGCCAGTTGAATTAAACAATTTGCCAAGTATAAGAATTGCAAAGAATTCCATTAAAAACTGGATGCTGAATAATAAATAGATCGGTTACCCATTATCAGACAGTGACAGAATGCTAATAGGTCATCGTATCGTTGTTTCCTTTCGCTAACTTTTTTTATTTTTATTATTAATCTGTTGTGTATGAATTTAATTTGTGTTATTTCTTTATCCATGTAGTTTGTTCTGTCAGCGACATCAAATATACCCACACAAATCCATTTAAAGGATTTCAGGATACGATCTGAATAAAATTAATTATTATTAAAAAAAAAGTTTCGGATGATAACCAGTTTCTAGCTGCCGGAATGCAAAGACGAGTCGTGCCCTTTACAACAAATTTCCTCTTGATTCCTTCTTTAATGTTGCGACTTAGGTAAGAAATTAAAAAATAATTGTTTTTACATTTGAAATCGATGGAAAGAAGCAAGCTAAGCATCGCATAAACGCGCCCAAAAAATATAAAAGTTCCTGTCTGAATGTGCTTCGAGGTATTATCACACCCAGATTTTAAGCGACATGTAAGGTCATAAAAATCAACTAAAATATTTATTTCAATTTGCTCTGTCTGCAATGGGCCAGAACCTGCACCTATGTTAAGTTAGGTTAGTTACTCTATGATTTTCTAAGGAAAACATATTGCTTATTCATGTTTCTTTTCTACCAAATGGTAACTCCAAGAGTTTTGACATTTTTTTTGTGTGTTAACCTGCATCATTATCAATGATATAGCAGTGCATGCACACTATATTAGTATTTGGTGTTTCAGAAAAAAATATTAAAGTTTTATACCGATTTGATTATTAATGTCATGTGACCTTGCAGGTCTGCCATGATCCCAGGCCGAGGCTGTGGCACCAGAAGACGTGAAGGACACTTTTCCTAGGTAATTTCAATCTGAAATCCTAGAATCTTTTACATGCCACAATCAACATGAGCACGAGGATCACAAGGCTCTTATCTTCCCGAAAATGGCGGGGTGGTCGTGGTCAGGCTCGAACCATGGATCTCTTTCACATGAGACAGTCATGCTCACTGTGATGCTTGTAAAAACATGAATTAATTACCATAAATAAGAAAACTGACCATGACGGCAACAAAAAAGCATAGTTAAGAAGTATAGAAAAATATCGGCACTTTATGAGTTCTAAATTTAGAGCAACGGCGCCAAATTTGCAATTTGTAGTTGAACTCGTGAGCGGCAGCAACCCTGTTTGAAAATTCTACTCCGATAAAAATGCGGTAACTATAATGTCAATTTTACTGATTTTGACTTTCAAATAAACCTACCTTTTTTTGACCTCGATGATAGCTTTCCAGTTATATGGAATAAAAGTCAGATGTCTGCCGTTTTTAGCCAAAAGAAGCGACACTTCAATGCATGATTTTTAATGTGTATTTTGCAACTGTCTGTCTGTCTGTCTGTGCATTTGTCTGTTGGATAAACGAGTCTTTCACAATTTCATTCTGGTTTGGTTGAAATTTCATGTTTAGGGAGCTATGCTGCAGAAAATTCACGAGTTGGAAGGTGAAATTCCTACTGCAAACATTTTATGGTTGGGAGTGGCGGGGGGGGGGCACTCAAGGCAGAGCACTGGGCAGAAATCATATTGGTTTCTGCCTGTAAATACAACGTTAAAGTGAAAGGACTGGGCCAACTACTAAAGAAGTCTATTCCACCCCCAACCATCTCCCCCTCCCTTCTGCCTCCATACGACCCCACCTACAAAGTTGTGAGACATCAAATGAACATTTACCTTATGAAGCAACGAAATTGCAAGAAGGATGTGTCAGATTTGGTGGGAAGTTATGGGGAAATTTCAACGTCATACCCCTAACTTTGTTGATAGGACTTTTTAGTCATATTTTTGATCATGGATGAACCCTAAAAGTTTCGCCAGATCTGTCAGTTACACTCTGTGTAGAAAATAAGCTAAAAATTCCTCTTGTGCGGCCGAGTACCTGTAATATTCAGAACTCTCTTGTATGCCTAGTTCATGTATATTCTGAATCATAAATATGGTTTCAATCCACTCTGCCTACAATAGGCCCAAAGCCTGTTTCCAAGTTTGGTAAAAACTTACACAGCCTAAATTTTAACGTGCTTTTTCCTCAAAAGTACTACCAGTCACTGGTTAGACAATTGGGTGCATGGGACCGCACAACTCAAAACGAATACTGGCGCTACATGTGGTAGAATTAGCTAGAAGACTCGTCCTTTATATCTACATCATGAAGTTTAACTAATCACGCGGTGAGAGGCATTCCTCGGGAAATTTTAGCCAGGGTTCATCGAAACAAGGGAAATGTCCTTATTTGCATGGCAACATCGTAAAGACAGACTTCCAAATAATAACAGTATTTTACCTAGATCGGATCCAACAATGTTTATATTCACTACAAGATATTCCTGTTGGAGATCCACTTCTAACCATGGTTTCTTTGAATCAGTAATATCTGGAAAAAAAAGTAAAGTAATCCGCTTTTACTAATGTTTACTGCTTCTTAATAATAATAATAATAATAATTTATTGCAAACAAATTGCTCGAAATTTATAAAAAAAAAAAACTTGTGTGAGCATACAATAAAAGGACACAAAATAAATAACACACATAGTACCATTATACACATAATATACACAAATAATTCCTTCCATTTCAACATTTAAGTTCTAAAAAAGAATCACATTTCAAAATATTTCATTTAACAAGAATTGCTTTAATTTCAATTTCATTTCATTTTTATTAATAAATGCCAATAATTCATTGGGAATTCTGTTTAAAATGTTCGGTATGTAATAATTTCGTCTTCTTGTTCCATATTTGTTATACCACTTTGGAATAATATATCTGTACTTGTTTTGTCTAAGTCTGATTCTCTTCTCATCATTGTAATGTTTATATGTATTATCAAAGTAATTCCTCGCTATAATTTTCTTATCTCTAAGTTTATATACTTTTAAAATTTTATTTTCCAGGTGTAACATTGACGTTTTTTTATTATTATTTCCAAAGAGTAATTTGACGATTTTATTTTGGACTTTCTGTAATCTTTCTACCATGTGATTAGTGGCAAAACCATTAATTTCAACACCATATCGCAGGTGACTTTCTACCCACGCATCATAGAAATTTTTTTTTAATTTTTTTTTATTTAGGACATTATTTATTTGAAACCATTTAGAGAGAACACCTCGAAGTTTATTCATTTATTCCGAAATATGTTTTTTAAATTCCAATGCCTGTCAATAGTCAAACCCAAATATTTAGCATTTTGTTTTATTTCTAATTTTTTACAGTTTTGTTCACAGTTGGCACTTAATTTCATTCCTGAATTCATAAAAGTACACTTTTCTTCATGTACAATTATGCTTAAATTATGGTTTATTTTCATTTTGGGTACAGTTATATTCATAAAAAATGTTTTTTCTTGACTAATGTAAATTTCATTATCAATTAGCCAACAATTAAGTAGGTCAAAATCAATAATAATAACAATAATAATAATAGTAGCGTTTTCCACAGAAGGTGGAGGGAAAATGGAAGGCCTGGTAGCCACTAATACGAGTTCCCAAATCATTATTAGATGGGCTAACGCTCCTTTGAAAAAAGTTGGTGAGGGAGAGGTCGTCCAGTACGCGTTTAAAACCAGACATGATAACGGTTAACATAGCTGGTGTAAAATAATGAAATGCAAACAAGCATGCAATCAGGACAAGTTAGGCATAGGCTAATCATATTCAGCACTAATTACTCACATAAATGCTTTTTCCATTGCACTTACAAAACTTCACAAATCCACCACGAACCATGCCCTAACTATCACTTAAAAAGGTTAAAAGGTCATCTGGGACCGAAGCAGTGGGTTTCGTTTCCCGTTTCCAGGCGAGTTAATTATGCATCGCGAGAGTCTCATTACACCAACGTTAAGCTAAAATACATTAATTTCCGGCATGTGCTTGAACTGGCATTGAACCAGGATGAGAGTGAAGTGATTTCTGAACCAAGTCGGCTTTGGCTTGAATCTGCCATAACCTTCAACGATTCAAAGTCCTTCAATTCTGTTGCATGCATAATTGCTGAATTCCTGGACTAATAGTAGAATGAGTGATATTTTCCTACCCTGTTTATTAGGTTAAAACTAGGGCTGTACCGATTCCAAGCTGCCGAGCCGATTCTCGCCGAGTAGAACATAATCGGCATGCTCGGTATACCGACCAATTACGTCCATTAAACCGAACAGAGCTGCGTGGCTCGCGTCTAGTCTTGCACGCGATCCTGTGGCCGATAGACCTTGAACGCGAGCTTCATTATGGCGGTTACTTTAATTCCAGTCAATGCTTACGATTTATACATGGTTCCTGCTGCAGGAAGGTTGAACGGCTACCGCTGAATTCAATACAGGAACAGATTCGCTGGTAATTCGTACAGATTAATTCCTTTTTTTTTTTTTTTTTGCTTTTTCAGACATTTGCTTACATTTTACAGTGGTAACTGCAGCATTGTTTTGGCAACACCAGGCTGTTTTAGTTATAACGAGCTGTTTCACAATTGACCACGTGTGGTCGCGACTCATAATCAAAGAAGGAACATGCGGTAATGTTATCATGGACACTCTGTCGAGCCCTATGGCCTTTCCTTTATGACATAATTGTATACAACATGTACGTGGCTCTTATTATTATTTCGCTTGCTCACCGAGATGAATTTGCGCTGTTAGATGCGATAGTTTAACAACTCCTAAAAAATGACAATAATAAATTACGTTAACAAATAAATACGTAACAAAAATAAATAAATTAAATAAGTTTGTTAACATTTCCGTCGACCTATACTTGTAATAAAATTTTCTTTGAATACTAGTTTCTGTTTTACATGTTTCTAATTACAAACTGCGTTCGACATTATCACATTTCTAAGGGAAATTTAATAACTTTTTTTTTTATTAAGTTACTAATAATTTATCCATCACGTTGCTCGTCGAATCATAAATTCCGTCTCTAGCTCCCCCCAAAATTTGTTAAATTAATTATTTAAAGTATTTCCGGATATACTTCACACAACAACTTTCTAAACTGGCTTTTGCAAAATAAAAAGTTTGAAAAGTAGCGTGGAGTCCAGAGAGTTGAACCGTAACCGAAAACCGGTAAAAACCGTTTGAAATTGCCAAACCGTAACCGTACACGAACCCAAAAACTTACTGGTGGTATAACCGTAACCGTAACCAAACCGAAATGAAATATCGGTCAATTCATTTCGGTTCTTGCACGTTTGCTTGACGTCGCTTGTGGATATGGATTTACTAATATTTAATCAAAGTTTTAATAACGAATGTGCTTTTATCTAACTTACTGTGTTTGTCTTATTTCAGTAAACTTTGTCTAAATTAAGTTTGATTCAGAATAAGTTCGACTGCTAGCATGTCGTTTAGAATGATGTTTAGAATGATGTAAAGAATGTACTGTCACTAGCAGTAAGCATAACAATGAGCAATTATATCCTACAGAAATATTTCACGAGATTTTAGCAATGATAACTCAATAAAAAAGAAATCACAATTTTAAGGGTAAACAAAGCAAACAGTCTGCATTAGAGACTGGCATAGTGAAGATACAAGATGCAATAATCTGAAACAGAAAGAAAAGACAACTGCCCCGACTGGGACTCGAACCCAGGACTTTCTGCTGACTAGGCCGAACGCTCGAACCACTGTGCAAGCGGGGCAGATTGTATGTATGTTTGTAACCTCTAAGTTACCACTGAGAAAGACTGAACATCTACTTAGCTCAGCTGGACCCTATAGCCAGGATCCGCCCCGCTAGCGCAGTGGTTCGAGCGCCCGGCCTAGTCAGCGGGAAGTCCTAAAGTTTCCCAGTTTTTGTTCAGTCTAATAGCTTGCTCTCCCACTTAATTTTCGTCATGGTGCCGAAACCCGGGAGTAAGGCTGGTCGGGACTAAGGGTTAGGGTTCGCTTTAGATTTTTTTTTGTTAGGCCCACTTCAGGGTTCTCTTGTTTGGGAGGTTGTTAGGCTCTTTTTAGGTTTTTTGGGAACTTAAGGTGAAACGTGGGTAAGCCGAGCAATAGCTAAGACCGTGCCTTAAGTTTCATTGCTTAGTTAGGCCTACACCAGCAGTTAAACCCAAAGTTCCCCAGCTTCCCTCCCGCATTTGTTCAGTCTAAAAGTTAGCTCTCCCACAGTTGGTTATTTTTCGTCACAGGTATTATTTAGGCAGAAGGCATTAAGGTTGTTGCTAGAACATTTTTAAAATTAAAGTTCTTAGGCTTTAAGGCATCTGAAACATAACCGCATAGATGAACTGGCTGTATTTTCAACTCGGCTAGCCAAAGATGCTTATTAAGGAAAGGGGAATAGTATATATTTAAAATAGGTAGTAGTAGGGGCACGGAGATAGAGTCTGGAGCAGGTTAGTGTAGATTCAATAGACCCTGAAGGAAGTTGGTAGTTACTCTCACATTCCTGATTAACTCTTAACTCACTGGCCTTTACGATGGTCCCCTTTTCAGTAACCATTAGATTAGCTTCTTTTATGAATTAGGCTGATCTCTCCCACCACTCAGCTATGCTGACCACCAGGGTGCCTCGAACTTGATCTACTAGCCACTTGACGCATCATGAGTTCCTATAGACTACCAGAATCTCAATGACTTTTTCCAATAGCATGATGAACTCAAAATAGAATGATCTGAAATTGTGAAAAACTCCACGACTTTTGACCAGTTATCATTTCTAATGTATGCGAGTCAAGCACTATCACGCAAAATCTCCTGGTGTCTGCATGAACACAGCGGAATGATATTATGCGGAGTAATGAATTATAGAAAACTGTAATTTTACTTGCTGGATTGTTTCTAACCCAACAAAACTACACATTTTTCGCCCGAATACAAAATGGTAACGAGTGATAAAAAAGATAACGAAATGAATACTAGGCAAATTAATAAAAAGGCACTAGTCTGCTTACAGTTGGTCAAAGCACAATTGGGGGTAAACACGGGTGCATCTTTCGGACATGTCGCTCCATCTACAGCCAATTCTGCAGAGTAGGGTCCTAATACGTTGCTTTGCTTGGTAGCGATTGGTGTTTCAATGATGAATGTTGGCTCAGTGGTGGTTGGTTGCCCAGTGGTGGTTGTTGGCTTAATGGTGGTTGTTTGTTTAGTGGTGGTCGGTTGCTCCGTGGTGGGTGGTTGTCCACTGGTGGTTGGTTTCGCAGTGGTGGTTGTTTGCCCAATGCTGGTTGGTTGCACAATGGTGAATGTTTCTGGCAATGAAAACAATCCAGCATGAGTGAACAACGTGATGAAAGTTTTTATTCCATTTTAAAAGACTAGCAGACCTACCTTTCAGTTCGACCATTGACTGTAATGAAAGAGAAAAAGACGTGTTACGAATGTTTTTTTTTTAATAAACACGACACATGTAGTAACATGAATTTACAATCACAACTACTCGTTGAAGCAATAACACGACATTATGATAATATACGAAAATCAAACACGCAGACAATGGTCCAAATCTTCTGGTTTAGCGGAATACATCATCAACTACGAAGACCCGGTGTTGTAATTTACTACTGTAAACCTTTTCCCTTTTCATCGTTAAAAACTGAAGCTCGAAACAAAATATCGTATGGACACATAAATTGAAGAGCTCAAAGGGAAAACGACCAATGTCAATTTTTCGTATTTTGAGTTATTCAATATTTAATGTTTAAAGTATCAGGGATTTCATACAACGGTAATAACAATGTTTTGGTATGCTCTATGCTTTCTATACATTATATTTCCCCACTATATCAAATAACACAAAACAGGCCAAACTTGCATTTTCCCCAGCTCGAGACGCAGACGGTGTCGCAGCATTCAGCATTGAATGAAAACAATGATCGTTCTTCGGTTGATCGCAATGGACATTGATCTTTCTTCCCATCACAGTAGATTTTTCATATGAGAATTTTGGGGGCATTAAGTGTTTCTGGACACTGATCGTTTTAGATATGCATAGGATGAGGTTCTGTTCTCATGATGGAAGTGCCACCTCATTTTTCGTGAAAATGAACATTGATCGTTCTTCCCGTGAGGTCTTCGTATGGACATTTTTTGAACGTACTGAACTACATTTTTATTTAGTAGTTCTGTAGAACTGAGTCCGAGTTTTTAAAAAAATCAACAGCAATGTTTACTATTACGACTTGTAACCCTACTTTTTTTTTGCTTTTAATTGTTACTAACTGCTAATCTAAACAACTTGACATCCCGGCATTCATAAGAACCAATGTTTAAAATGTGGAACTAACTTATAAAACAAATCCGAAATTGGAAATGGGGTTGAGGAACCATCAGGGTGATAAAATGAGATGAGGCCCGAGCCAAGTTCCAAGAGCCAAGACACAAGATCGAAACAGCAACGAGACAGCCGTGGCCATGTTAATTGTTAAGCAAATGCTGTGCCTAACCATTAAAGGCGCGTCACGCAAGAAATCGTTGTTAAAGACATTTGGATTTAAGAGACCTGAATCATTTTGTGGTTGATTTTTGCCCAACTTTCAAATTGGTAGAAGCTTTTGCGTAACGCGGATATATCATTGAGGAAGTAGTAGGGACACAAACGGAAAGAGAGAAACCCAGCAAAACAACAAATAAAGCGAAGCCCCCTCCATTATGTCGACAATAGAAGTAACGATGGCCCTTGTTACATCCTCAAAACTCACAATAAACGTCTTGATTCTTTCAGTTTTCTTGTGAGACACTAACGTAAAGCATTCTTAAACTGTTAACTCCTAAAATTGTTCGATTCTGAAATCTTTGTTCTTTCTGTGTCAATTGTTCTTTCTGACAATTTTCAAGTCTAATTTTTACGTTTAAATTTTAAAATGCTGCTGATATATCGACCTACGTGAGTGAATTTATTGTCATTCGAAAACATGCTGAATAATAAATGATGAACTCAGAATTTAGCTGACGTGGATACATTCCTTTGTGTCGTGATATTAATCAATAACACCACATTCGACTCGCCCCGTTGTTGGCAACCGGACTTTAGAGCAACAGTCAAAACTTCACAAGCTTTCAGTAACTTTTCCAAAATGTACAACAATACACTTGTCAGAATTCGATTGTGTACCAGCATGCCTCGTCAGCAATTTGGCTGTCACGCTATTGAATTCTTAAAAAATAACATTGTTGGCCTTCGGAATTACAGATTTTGTTGATGCTAGCTTAGCGGTAAATTTCTATAGCGGTAAGTTTTATACATTTTTCAAAACACTTAGCCTAATGGATTGGTATGTAACAGATGGCCTTCAGCGTTCTCTTTTGGTTTCCCTCATCAGCAATCGGCTATCTTCGGGCCCCACGTCGGTGTACCCTTGGTGTGACGGCAGTCGAGATCCTATCCAACTTTCTCGCCAATCCCTGCCATTGGCCACGCTAATTTCGAACTATCAATTTGTTTTTAGTCACATGCTTTTCTTGATTTTATTATCTTGCATACCGTTCCCCGTTCTCATCCCTCCAACTGGTGACCGGTGCTTCTGTGAAGTTTCGATTTCTGGTATATCGGTGTGGGCGGAGGGGGAGGACTGCTCCTAAAAGTTAGTTCCCCTTTACAACTTTTCACTTGAAATTTAATGTATACATAATCATGGCCGTTTAGTTCTTACAAAATCCCCAGTACTTTCGTACTGTGGATTTTATTAGAACTAAACAGTCATAATTCATGGTTAATGGTAGTAAAAAAAGATTATGCCCTAATAACCTCCAAGTCAATACAACACCGGATCAAATTACACCCTGACCTAGAGACTAAAACACGAATATCACAATGTTCCCATTAGTTCATAAAGACATAAGCCATGCTATATACCATACTGCTTATACTCAAAACCAACTTTCCTGTTAGGCTTCTTCTGATGGATAGGGCTACGGGACTTTCAGATTTGCACGTTGTTACTGTATTTACCGTAAAATGTACAAGTACTTACATTAACATAATACCTGTACCCTGGGTCATCTTTGCGTTGTTGGTTGTTTATTCCATCTCTATCAAACAGAAGACATTTTCCATTGGTTCTGTGATATGCAACACCCCAGCATAAATCACCTGAGTTACATGTAGAAATGCATTGAATTAAGCCCTTGGCTGAGTCCAGGGACTTCAAGATCTTCGAAGATGGGTAGCCATTGGAATAAGCGAATCTGAATTGATTATCTTTTGCTTGTAAACCATCTGCCGATGTTACGATGGCCTCAAGGAAAGTTAACATAAGTAGAACGAAAGTAAGTCGAAAATTTACAGAAGGCAGCATGTTTCGGACGCAGCTGTGTAGCCTGATTTCAAGTATAGATCTGACAACGCAGACAAAGGTTCCACTGAACACGAATTGCGTTAAATATTGATTGGTGAAGGCGTGTGGGAACTTCAAAACACACAAAAGACAAAATGATTTTTGTTATTTTTGTAGCACGAGTGTAATACAAACGCTAGTTAATTCATTTTCGGTTGAATTTGTAGATCTGAAACCATTTCCGAAAGTTAATTACTTTTCTTTGTTTGTCCCAGTACGCATTTCTGATTTCCGATTTAGACGTAGAATAATTAAATCCATGTCATTATTTAATTGAGGTGACCTTATTGACTTATTATAAAGGTCGGCAGGAAGTGCTTAATAGGATTCGTGTATGCCGCAGAATTTTCAGAAAAAAGGATGAAGTGTTCAAAGAATTCAAAGGGTTTTGGCGAGCGTTAACTGTTTCCGGTCATCTGCCCGACGAAGCACTAAGACCCTCTAACAATGTCAAAATGTACAATAATGAAGCAGTGCTTGGGTACGGGGAAAGTAACTTTATCAGCCAACAACATCAACAATAAATTCATTATATATATAATATGCTTGGGTGGCACTTAGCAAAATCCTCATGCTTCGATGGCACTTCGCAAAATCTTCATGCACTACAATGAAAGAGAGCAAGCGACCTACAATGTTTGTAACAATTAGTAACAAACGAAATATTGCTTCCATAATGCTGGTTATTACAGCCGAGTTGAATAGTTTCAAGGATGTGCCCTGTAACAATAGGTCGAGCAGGTTCATTCTTGCCACGGTACCAAAGACAAATCTGCTGCTGGGATAAAGTGCCTCCAGTCCGCTTTCAGGTCGCTGGAGGTTAGTCACCCAATTGTCCTTGAAATTGGTCTGAAGCTTGCCGGTGCTCTTCGGAGGGGTGTCAGTGTGGGTATACGGTGGGTCCCCGGGCATTCTGGGGTATTCGGGAACGAAGTAGCTGATGACCTTGCCAAGAGAGGTTTCGTGGAGAGGCGGAATTCCGTGGTGTTTCCGGTCTCTCCCAGAGATCTCCTTCCGGTTCTCAAGAGTATAACAGCGGAGGACTGGCAACGAGAATGGGATTCGGGCGAGGTTGGACGGGTCCTGTACAGTATTCATCCCACTGTCGGGGACACTCGCAGCCTAGATTGTCTCTCCAGGAGGGATGCAGCAGTGATCTCCAGGCTGAGGACCGGTCATTGCCTTCTGAGGGCGCATGCGTTTAGACTGGGGTTGTGTGGTTCGCCCATCTGCCAGTGTGGCACAGAGGAGGAAACTGTAACACACTTTCTCCTGGTCTGTCATCACTGGGCTCAGTACCGGGGCCAACATATGTTGAACTGGGGCTGCGACCTACAGGAGGTTCTTGGTGTCTTCCCGCACAATCCAGCGGCCGGTGTCTCACTACGACAGGTTGTGTTGTTTTGTAGGCAGACAAGGCGGTTTGAATAGTAGGTTGTATATGTAGGTTGTATATGTAGTGGTTTAGAACTGTAAATCAGGGCTTAGGTTAAGGATTAGGTTAAGTATTAGATTTTAAGTTGTAGATGTGAGCGTATGACTTTTAGGTCTGTAGGCTCAAGTAAGCAATAAAGTAAAGTAAAGTAAAGACAAAGACCGAGCGCCCGACAATGTGAATGGTTTGGCCCAGTAACAATCAGTCACAAACGAAATGCTAGCTTACTTTATTTACTTTATTTCATTGAGCCTAACAGCCTTTATGCTAGCTCTTACAGCCGATAAAAAAAAAAAGGGTTTAAAGGGTTTAACGAGCGTTAACCACTCCTGGTCATCTGCCCGGCCGATTTGAAGACTTTCAAAAATGGCTGAGTAACAATCACTGCATGCACGATCGTTGTTGGGTATATCACGTTTGGTGTCAGAACTGAGAAACAGGCAATTCATAAGATAACAGTGGCGTCCTCCATTAACAGTTGCTGCCAGGGGTGCAGCTAGTTAGGAATTAAAAAGAAACGATCCCGGGTTTAGTCTGTAAGTAATTTTTCAACGTAGGTTAAGAGCGAGCACATGGGTTCCACGACTCAGAAGAAATTAAGTAAGGCAAAGAAACGATCCAGATTATCCGCAACAATCTTTCAGAGTTAAACCGTAGGGTGCTAAGCATGGCCGTGGCTAGAAATTCTTTTCTGTGTGTGTGGTTGGAGGCATACTGCAATTTTACGCCCCCACCACACTATTATTACCCCCAACAGCAATTTCACCCCACTTCCACCGTAACGAAAGAATACACCCCAACACTTAAACTAAAACGAAAGCAATAAAAAAATTATGAACCCCCCCCCCCCCCCCCCCTCCCCAGCACGGCCCTAGCACCAACGCTTTTTAAATTTTGAGTGCTACTGGGCAACCGCCATAACAGAACTATTTATTTAATTCTTCAATGTGACCGTTAGGATGCTGGTTGAATTGTTTCTAAACTGTTTAAAGCGAATACTCCCGTTTCAATTTTTTTAGGGCGCATGATTCCAAACTGGGTCAGCTTCAACTGCCAACAATATTGTGTAATAAACTAGAATCGACGGTTTAGAATCGAACTGACTCACTCTAAATCTGGACACAGGCTAGTGTGCTGCCGTGTAGCGATAGATATGGTCAAAAGCGTGGACAGGACATGACTGCTGCTGTTTTTTACGTGCAAAATTGGGCGGAGAAGGGTCATATACGTTTTCCCAAAATACTTGAAAATAGCATTACGAATGATTTCAATCTTTTTAGTTCATGCCTCCCCAAACGTCAAACTTTAAAAGGCACATATTGAAGTTAAAAGTTTATTGAATACCAAATTTCATTTGCATCTGTCGCTTAAATTATTTTATGAGCGGATTATACAGTAGCTAGAAGTCAGTAGCCAGCTGAATCAACCATCTTCACGCACTTTTATCACATTGAAACAGTTTATGCACTTGATTGAAATACAACTATTAGTTGTCAGGGCACAACGACTGCCAATTGTCAACAATTTTCAAGATGTTTCGCCGCATAGGTATTCATACTCACCGTCGTGAAATACGCTCAGCAATGGTTTCTGTTACAATACAAACGCTAGTGGCCGCCACGCAATAATGCTGGAATTGAACAATGACGTTCTTACCGAGTGTGACAATTGAACTTGGCGGACGTACCGCTAGCATCGTTCTTGAACGTTTATAGTCTGTAATCTATATGTTTTTGTTAAAAACGACCCCATTACTTTGTTGGCGTTCGTGACATATATGATAAATAATTTATGACGAATCCCGCAGTGTGCTGACTCAGATGTTTGACGCTAAAATCAACTCCATGTATCTACCTTTGTATTTCTACTGTAATCAATAGCATAGTGGCACGTCGGCGGTACAAAAGGCTCTTTGTTGCTGGTAAACGAACAATTGGGTGTCAATCTTACAGCCACAAACGTTGAAAATAAACGCTTTACCCGTTAACACCCCATCCACGTAAAGGAAGAACGCATTTGTTTAAATAAATAATTAATTAATGATTAAATAAGAGCCATGTTCAACATCAGCATTTGAGAAAAAATATTAAATTAACATTTATCCCAAAAATATAGTCTTCCTCTTGAGTCTGTGACCAATCGGCCAATATAACATAGTTTCACGCGTGGGATTTGAAACATTCAAAACGGGGATGGGGGGGGGGGGGGATGAATTGAAGCTTAATGGCGCGTCGAGAGCTGGGGGTTTAAGATGGGTGGTTAATACCTTTCGAACGATTGCATTCAAGTATCTATATTTGGGAAAATTTTTACAGGGTCGAACGTAATAATACGTAAATGGCACACTTATATGGCTGTAGTAAACATATACTGTATTACGTTTTAATCTGTAAAGTTTGATATAATAAAGATACATGAATGCGGTTTAGAGCATTCGAAAGGTATTAATTGCACCTTTCGAACGCTTTAATCTTCATTCGTTTATCTGTATTAGGTCAAACGTTATAGACTCGAATGTAGTACTATGTATGCTTATCACACTGCCCGCAAAAGGTATATAACAGTTTTATTCTGATTTTTCTTCTTAACCGTTGCCTCCACTAAAAAGTTGATGGGAATATGTTTTGTGCAGAATGTTGTGCTGAACAATTTTGCAATCCTACGTTTTTTGATTGGAGTTACTGTGCTTGAGACAAATCAAAAAAACTGTTTTCCGGCCGCCATTTTCCAAGATGGTGGCCAGTATGGCGGCCTGCCAAGTTGGTCCCCTTCTAGTATCGAATAACACCATCTAACTGACAAATTTCAGCAGGTGGCCAAACTTTTACATTCCATGTAACTCCCAACTTTTTTTAGCACTGCGTTCACACCTACTATCTCAACTGTTTTTTTTATGACAATCAGTGATAATGCCTATTTATTTCCAACAAATCCATCTTAAGCTAAACATTACATTTTTTAGAAACTTTGACACAAATATACAATATATGACCGATAAAAAATAATTTTTATAGGTCATATTTTGTGTGTTTTTTATTAAAGTCTTTAAAAAAATGTAATGTTTTGCTTTACATCCATTCAACAGCTGAGATTATCTTGATTTAGTTTAATTCGCTGATAATATTCGAATCAAGAAATTGAAAAGACAAAACCGAACTATTTGCAAAACATTTGTTGATAACAACCTCGGTAAAAAGTATTTGACCGCTCTTTTCTATGGGAGGGGAGGGTGTCGAAATATCAAAGAGGGAGAAGCCTAATGTTTCATCTCAAGTGAAGAGGATAAAATAATAGCTTTTTCAACGTTACTAGTTTCAACCACACAACAATGAAAGTGATAAAATATTAAAAGTTTGGTTGAAATGGTACGTCAAAATATTTCAACGAATTTTCAAAGTATTATTTACTTTTCTTGCCACCCGATAATTCATCACAGTTGAATAAGAGAAAATAATTGGGTTTTTTTCCAACGTTGCTAGTTTCAACTACTCAGCGCTAAATGAGACAAAATAGTTAAAATTTGATTGAAATATGGTTCTTCAAATTATTTCAACCAATTTCCCATATTTTAACGTTAAAAAAACGTCCCCATGCTACGTTGGGAGATGCATCAGAAGTTGAGTGAGTTGAGCTGTGTTGCCTTTCCAGAAAAAATCCTTTGCTTCAAACTCTCTTTGGATCAACTGTAAAGACAATTAGCTTCTCGTACGCTCCGTACATAATGGCCACCAAAAAATAAAAAAATAATAATACCCACTCTTAGAATATGCCAAGTTCTAATCACAAACTGATTTTAAGTGTCATTAAATAATATGGGAAAAGCATAAAACAAAACATAAATTAAAATTAAACTTCAATCTGCTCCACCTGCCATAGGCCCAAAACCTATTTTGTAGTTTCAGTTTTCCAGCGTGACGACACAGGCACCATTATTGATGATAAGCCATGACACTTCATGGGTTTTGGTGTTGCAACGACGAGGTCAGCTACCGGCCTTTCCCGTCCTCTTTAATCACTCAGACCTGTTGCAAATTCTGATTGAATGGATTAGGGCACGCGAATAATCACAACGACCATGGTTCAATTTTCTTCTTGGGTAGAAATAAAAACAATAGAACCCTAAAAGAAGGAACTTATGCAATATTCAGACCAGTATCATTTAAATTATGGTACAATCAGTAATTCTACAATAAGTCAACCAAAATCTTCCTTCCTACGTGTCCTGGTTACCAACGTGATTTCCAAGAACCTTTTGAAAGAGATAGGAGCAGGAAGAGTAATGTGTCGTTGACTACGGTCAATATTCCCATAAAATATTTTGATTAATGGTTAGTCCAGCGCAAGTCCATCTAGGAGTCACGTCAATGTGTCGTGATTCGAGTTAATGATAAAACTTGTATCATTTAACGGAGAGTATAGCAGCCATGGCCGTTTCAGCAAATTCACGAATAAGATTCTTTCTCCTTATTTCGGTATTCAATCAACTTCTCATCTTAGTACATTGTGTTAAAACAAAAAAGTTGAACCACTTCAGTTTAGAGTATTCTGATGGCTACCCTTCATCTCCTGTCTTGAAGCAGTTAGATTCCATCCACAGTTTAATACAATGTATAATTTCCTGCAATACGGAAGAGATGTGCTGGGGACTTGCTCATAATGGTGTCGAAGAGAAATGCCTCCTTTTTGGACAAGATATCCTCAACGACGCTGCACAAAAGACTGGCCCAGGGTTCAAATACTATCAGGTTCAGGTAATATTTAATTGAAAATATAGTGTATGTATCATGGAACTAAAACTAATAGGTTCAGGTGGGGATTTAGGGAGCAGGGAAGCTAGTTACTTAGCCAGGTTTACAAGAAGATTCCTTGGGCGGGGGAGAGATCATGTCCTTACTGACCATGGATAGCACATAGCAGTTTTAAAAAATAAATATTGATTTATAAATTTAAAATAAATTAATGAAAATAGCACAAGAATTACTTGCAAATAGTCATTTATCGGGTGACTTAGTTCTAAAATCTGATTTGTTTTTTCTCGAATTCGTAATTAAAAGCACATACCATACAGACGAAGTACAGCATACATTTCAATATTTTTAGACGGCTACGGTATTTGTACAACTCTTTCATTGTTGGACCATTGTTGTAAAAGTGGATTTATAAAGGATAATGACCGAAAACCGCGGGCATGCCTAAACAATGCCCGAGGGCGGCGCAGCGTCCCGAGGGTCATTGTTTAGGAATACCCGCGGTTTTCGGACATTATCCTTTATTGAAGACACAATGCTGCAACAATGAAACCGTTGTCTTACCACGAACCACGGCTAGGCGTGGGTTTTTACTTTAGTAAGTAAGAAAGCAAAGG
>JAHWFP010124945.1:0-45165 GCA_023313725.1 Lithobius niger | reverse complement strand
GTCACGTAAACTTGCAATAATACTTACCACAATTTTGCTTCGCTTTGGTCTTAGCTTCGTAAATAATATGTGGATGTTTTTTCTGAAACATGAGAACTAAGCATAAGGTACGAAACTAACTCGAACTTGATGAATAATGGCATAAATGAGTAAAAATGCTTGATTCAACACAGTAATAATAGAAACTACTAAGAAGGGTGTTTAAACTCTATATTCACAACGAGGTATTCAAATGTAGTAACAACAAATTCGATTTTTGTAAAAGCTTAAGTTCGCACTCCTCTAAACAGTTTTTTAACAATACTAATGCATTACGAATCACCTCCCTTTATGGACCGTAATACTGATCGATTCTGGCCATTACCGAGGCTCTACTACTTGCAGTAGCAGGCTTGGCTTGAAATGTGCGAACTCACAGTTGTTAATCAATGTATTTATATGGTGATATCATCTTCAGATTAAAATCAATGGGAGGGGGGGGGGGCCAGAGAGGGGTACCACCATACTTTAGTCATGGACTTCAGTATGTAACAGTGTTATTCCTGTCATGTCAAATATTTGCTTTTAATTTCCTGGCCGCTGCTGCCTATATCCAGCACGAAAACAAGAGACTATTTTATGGTAAATAGATCATAGTTGATATCTCAGGTTAATAAGTACCAAAAAAGCAGATGGTAATTTAGCGTTGGATTCAACGATACCGACTATTTATTGATAATTACGTTTTTAAAGTTTTTCATGCACGACCACCAGAATAAATCCCATGTGCTGCTTAAACACTTGGACTATTTTCTATATATTTTTCTTGTAATAAATATGCATTACTGTTTTGAATAGATGTAACAACTACAAGGAAAAATTCTCTGTAATATATAGCCGGCCACACTCAAATATAGATGGTAAATGAACAAGCACAGGTTCAGTTGCCGGCCTAAAATTTCGACTGCAACAACGGCTACAGTAACAATTCAAACTGATGGAACAACAAAGTAATCAACAGACAATGCAATTGTCTGAGCCAAGGACCAAAGCAGTGACCTAATTTTAATACATGAAAGCAGCATAAAATGCGCCACCATACTGGCTCAGTTATTTCTGCCACATGCTACTAAAGAATTTCTTGATGGAAGACGGCATGAAAACAATGGGTTACAAGGTCGAAACGTAACGTTACAATTTTAGTAGAACAGCCAGACAAAGAGGACCTCTTCATTGTAACGTCGCAGGTTTTGATGCATAGACAAATTCATTAGCATTCCTTTTTCTCATTAAAACGATGGTGTTTAATGGGGGTAGTTACCTCCCCTTTCCTGAGGAATTAGTTCCAAGTATCAGTTGCTCAATAGAATTTGTACATGTTGTTCCATTATTCAAGAACTATATAATTATGCTGTAACTCCTCGGCAGTAATCATCTACTCTCATTACTTAAAAAAAAGATTGTAAAACAACTCACCGATAAATCACCTCCATAGAAGGGATGGATTACAAATGTGTCATTTCCAATGTGGATGACACCACTGAAATATAAAATGTTAATATAATTATAATTTATATACCAATGTATTCATGACGGGAAAAAAAAACCCTCTTGATTCAATGGAATATAAAAGTTGGAACAACATCCAATTTATAAAAATACTAGATTATACAAAGGTATGTAGAACAAGGTTGTTTTTAAGTCTCCATAACAATTGTTAGCCAAATAAACTATTTCAATTTATGGTTTATATATATTTGGTAGGAAATCATGTACTAAAATCACTGTAACACACTCATCACCCAGAGCAAGCTGGCATGCTGACACACCATCTTTATTAATTTACGCAACACATGGTTGATAATTGTGAGTTTTTGTCTTCATGGTTTAGTTTACAGAAAGTTTTGTGACTCATTTTATTTCAGCAATCATTAGGATTTGGTTGTTGTTGCAACTGATGCATTAATCGCAAAAGTAGAGACAATTCAGTATAGAGAGATTTTCTCAAATTGGAATTACACAGAGTGACAGTGAAGGGAATAAACAAAACTATAAGAGTGAAGTAAGTAGCATGTTTCAAAGCTTCTGTAATCTTGATTATTTAGGTGCATGGACTTGGATTGTGTTTGGCAGAACGTAACTATTTTAAGAACTTGAAATGCTTTATGCAACGTACACTCAAAAGCTAAAGGTTATGCTGCAAGCATTTGATAACATCCAAATAATAATTAAACGGAGTTTCGAAATATTTATTGGAAACAACTTAAAAGGAAGAAATAAGGAAAATTTCGTGAAACTTACAACGCTGACAGTCACATCGGTTTTGTCATTTCACTGTTCCATTTTCACAATATTGCTCTTCAGTGCTAGCTTCCAGCATTGAGTTTTTTTTTATATTTAGTCTGCATCATGTGCTTTATTTCATATTTTATCATTACAAGAGAACTCGATACTAAGAAGACAAGCATTAAATGCTGCTAAACTAAGGTAAAAAAAAAAATGCACAAACATTTCTAATTTGTTCCATTTACTTTCTGTCAGTGTGTGCAGCAGCTATTCAATGGAGAAATAGTTAATCTTTACTCTTTTAAGTTTTTTTTTAATGTTTTCGAGTTAGCAAAGAAATACCATAAATCGCCTATCAACAGCCCTAGCAAAGCTATGGCCCACCCCCTTTAAAATTGATTAAGGAGGTAAAAAATCGTTACATTCTACGGTTTCTGACTTTAAAGCATTTTACATCGTAATTTTTCTGCTAGAAATTGACTAAACGCTTCATACATTCAAGGAACTCAATGTTTCATCCCCTTAAATCGTGGTTTTTTTCTGCACCAAAATTAACTAAACGCTTCATAAAAGCAAACTAAACAAACTGGTAAACTAATAAACTAAATTCCTGAGCAAATGACAATAAAGGGATTGCAATGGTTAATGCTAGACCGAACCCAGATCACGAAAGTGAATGATCGCAAAAACGCCGAATTTTTCGCGATGGAGTTAGCCCTAAACACCCTCCCTGGACAGAAGTAAGATTCGATTTATAACTTTGTAATTTTTTTTTATCGAAATAATTTTAAAAGCCTATGGGCATTTAATAGGCGATTTACGGTAATACAAAAAACCTGCATTCACAATTATTACAAATAGCAGAAAGAAGTGAGTGACACTTATCATAATTGTAATGGACGCCAAAATGAAAAGTGCTCAAACTTAGTGTGCGCAAATTGAATATCATACTCAAATTTAAGGAACATTAACTAAAGTGTCATAAAGTCATATAAGTCATAATAAAAATAAACAAATTTTCGTATTCGTATTGTGGCGCTTGAGGTGAAATTCTTGGCCCTTTAGACGAATGAGGCGAGGAATAATCGTAAGTGGAAAATCGCATAATTGGAAGAACGTATACAGTATAACAGTATAACGGAAAATCGTCTAACACGAAATTCGTATGATGGAAAATCGTATAATACGAAATTCGTATAATGGGAAATCATCTCATGTCCCTGCCTCGCTTGCCGTAGCACATATACATGTACATATAACACACACTCCGCAGCTATATTAATGTCCAGTTAGACGTTTATCAGCTATATTATTGTCCAGTTAGACGTTTATCCATTATACGCTTATCCATTATACGATATTCCGTTTCGTTGATTTTCCAGATTTTTTATTTAGGCAGATATTAGACAATTATCCCATTTGACAATGTTCCAGTTATACTTTCGTCCGACACCCCATACGAACTGCTGCAAAAGCATTTGCCAAGAAATTTTCATTAATCAAGAACGAAAGTTAGAGGTTTGAAGGCGATCAGATAATAACCATAATAAGTGCGGGTAGCATGCTATTTATTTTTCCTAATCGTTTAGCCTCTGGGCAAAGACCTCAATAACAAAGGCGGTTGGAATTTGTACACAAAAAAGCACTACACATTAGACGATACCATAATTATATTTCAAAGTAGTAAAAAGTTGGCTTCATGTTTAAAGTTGTAGCCAAAACGTATAAAAACGAAGGACTACACAACTAAGCCGCCATATTGGCAACGAAGAAGAAAGTGTATACCAACAAAAACAAAGGAAGTATCGTTTAAATGGTAATTTATTACTCTACTTACTGGCGTTCCTAATTTATTAATCGACTTGTTGCAGTTACTGATGGCTTTTAGCCGCGTTAATATCAACAACCAACCATTGTATTTTATGAGCATTAGTTATTACACACTTCGGTTTCTAAGGCATACACAATGTCTTCACGGATTACAAGTACTCCCCCACTCCAATCTAAATTATTAAATACCATGTCACAATATTAAATTCGTCTAACATTCATATTTTACAACAGCAATGAAGAGACTAGTTTTAAGTATATTTGGTCGTCAATATCGCACCAAATTTATTTGGGAGGGGGAGGGTATAACTTAGGTTTTTATTTTCTTTTAGGAGTTGGTACAGTTTTCAGAATATTTATTTATTTATTTATTTGTAACAATACTTATAATCAATATCCTGGCATGGATTGTGAGTTTGTATAATCTTCACAGATATAACAACAAACAAAATTCATCAAATAGCAAAATATGCCATTTTCATTTACAACTATAAACAATCAATTCCTATGACACCGGAGTAGTTTGAATCGCGCAAAGTAGATGGAGTAATAAATAAATGGTCGGAGTAACTAACCTGCTTTTCTTAATTGTATGATATAATCAAGCACATGCATATCAAATCTGTTTTTAAAGCTTATAATCGAAGAAGCATCAACCCTGGGGTAAAAGACACATACCTATAGGAGAAGGAATTCCACACTGCATCATAGTACGAGTTAGACACCTTTAATTTGAAGTAAGATCCTCTAGTATTTTGGTCACTAGTATTAAATTCAAGAAATGAGATGGGTTTTTTCTTCCAGAACACTCCTTGAGGAGGCATCATGGATTTTGGATAGAAATAATCGTTTTATTTATTTATCTTTACAATAAATCCAGTGCCCCCCTGGGATAACGGAGGAGTTGGCCTATGTTCTTTAATTTTAATTCCTACTTGATTGTTCAGCAGTTTTTCAAAATATCGGCAGTAAAAAATAGCGTGAATACCCCAAATATTTTAGTGATCAGCCGGGTACCAGATTATTATAAATCACGAAGTTCGAGCAGATAAGTTAGCGTGTATAAGATGGATGATGTTGACATGCAGGGCATGCTTGGGTGGGCATGCTACAGTTTGTGCATATGATGGACAATAAATCAAGCATCATCCCGAGACAGTATCCAAGTAAAGCGTAAAACATTAAACGCCTATTAAACGCCCATGGGCTGTTAAAATTAGTTCGATAAAAAAAAAATGGGTGGGCTGTAACAAAGTTATAATTCGAATCTTACTTCTGTACAGCAAGGGTGTTTAGTCCTAACTCCATCGTGAATTCAGCGTTTGTGCAAACATTTAAAGGGCGGTTGCCACCAAATCAACATTGCAGCATCTAGGCCTATCGAGTTCTCTCTCGCAGCAAGCAAAGCAATGCACAAAGCAAAAATTGTTAAACGCAACAAACAAGCCACGTGACTCCTCAATTATTGAGTAAAAATTTGGTACGCCCTCGTGCACCTGGAATCAAGCTATAAAAATTAACGAGATTAGAGTCACTAGATGGCGTCAGGGGATTTTCTTTAAAATATTTTTCCGTGGCGCCATCTAGTGACACCAGTATCGTTAATCTTTATAGTTCGTTTCCAGGTGTACGAGGGCGTGCCAAATTTTTACTCAATAATTATGGAGTCAGTACGTAGCTTGTTTTCTTGCGTTTAAAAGTTTTGCTTTGCACATTCCTTTGCTTCCTGCGAGAGAGAACTCGATAGGCCTAGGTGCTGCAATGCTAATTTGGTGGCAACCTGCCTTTAAGTACCGTGTTCTGTCCAGTATTAACAAAATGCCTTTATTTTCATTTGCTCAGGAATTTAAGTTTATTACTTTCATAGTTTATTTAGTTCGCTTTATTTACAAAGCTTTTTAGTTAATTTTGATACAGACAAACCACGATTTAAGGTGGTAGAACACTGAACGATTCCTTGAATGCATGTAACGTTTAGTCAATTTCTATCAGAAAAATTACGAACTAAAATGTTTTAAGATCAGAAATCGAGAAATAACTTAGTTACTTCACTAGGCAATTTTTTTTTTTTTTTTTTTTTTTTTTTTTTGGGTGGGGGAAACTAGGCTATAAGTTTTCCGGGGCGTTAATATAGGCGATTTATGGTATTAGCAGTGGAGGGACGAATAAAACATTACAAAACGCCTGGTGAATAGTAGGTATACAGTCGTACAAAAGAACACATAATACATGCCAAATAGTATCAACACTTGTTCTAGTAGGATAGTTTGGCGTTCTCACACACTTTTCGAAACAGTACCATTATTTACTCATTTACCTGACTCCACTGCATGTTCGTAAGGCTGCAGAGGCACCTGGAGTGTCTTTGATCAACCCGTGATAGTAGCAGTGTTCGATTTCCTACAAAACAAAACAAAACAAACAAAGTTGATATTAAGTAGATCTAAACGTCTTTAAATGCTCAAAAAACAACTAACAATAAATGCTCTAAGTCTTTTAGTAGTTGCTGATATAGAACTAATTATTGAACTAATACTGTGAGTAATACTCCTTAAAATTCATAAACAGCCGATCAATAGTGTCATTCAACACGTATAGGCTCGTGACTGCACATTTGCTTCCTAACTTTTTAAATATAAATAACATATGAAAATTTCGACTTAAATGCGGAGGAGATGACGTGCAATCGAACAGATGACATTTCAAATAATCAATGCAAACACAACACACACAAAGCTTAACTTATAATCCATGTTATTCTAGTATTACTGTCTACTGAATGGATTAATAGTAATAATAATATTGATAAAGGCAAACCACATACATATAAAACAAATGAATAAAATGTTAAAACTACTTAATAATAAAAGTACCACACAAAACGCTGAACTAATGAAAACTCATTTTCAATGCACACATCAGTGAAAGTTACCACATACACATACACCTATACAAGCCTCAGCCAATTACCAGGTTTATAGAATTAAAGCACGTGAAGGTATCACTAACTGTGAATAGCGTATACAATGACAAAAGCATATAGACAGCATTGTTTGCAAAAAAAAAAGCACAAGTCCTCGTGTGGATTACCAACAGTTAGAAGTTAAAGGTGGATATTTGCTCAACACAAAACTAAAGAAGCACCAACTTTTAAAACTGTCATTTTAATCTAATACGATTTTGTGAGTGTTTTTCTGTATACAGCTTTATACTGCTCTTATCAAGAAATTGAGGCGTTACTTCAATATTATTGAAATCTGTACTATTTTTCCAAATCCTGGAAGGTGGAAATTTGATGCTTCCCAGCCTAGACCATAAAGCCAGATTCTATAAGGCATGCTACGAAAACACATTTTAAACGCAGCATTTGAAAGAAAATGCAGCAATAAAAATTAGCATAGTTTACTGACAGAAGATTATTTGTATTTCGACTTTGCTGTGAAAGAAACCTACAAGTACTGTTTACAGTCGTATTTACGGTGTTGTATTAATAGTAATAATAAATCTACTCCTGTTTAATATGTACAACCTATCTGATAAGGAGGTGAAATACGGCACAAATATCGGCTAATAAGTCTCCTGCAATTCAACCCCATGATTGCACTGCTTACACTGTTCATGCTGTGTATTGCTACAAAATATCAATCATGTGCTAACCAGGAACACCCCGACTAAGATAACACAGCTCATACTACTGTAAACTGTAAATGTATGTCGTTGTTATTGTTATTTGTCTTTTCCACACCGTTTTAATGCGGTAGGCTCGTGATGGCGCTGTTGGTATTGGAAAGTAATTCAGAATACAAAATATTTAAGTCTCTGTTATGATCACATTTGTTTGTTTTAAGTTTGTGGGTATGTGGTCTACCATTTTAAACTTTTTTTTTATTATTATTTTGAGTGACACATGGGACGAAACAGTGCAAACGCAGAGCCGCTATCTGTTGCCTGTCATCAGCTGCGTTGCCTGGTTAACTTTTGAGCCAGTTGTCCGATTATTTGAAATTTTGCACACGCATTGTTTGCTTTACTTGTACATGAAATGATAAAGTAATAAAAAGCCAATTAGGTTCACATGGTTACTAGTGTTGATCCATGTGCACCTTATTGTTTATTATTATGTCATCACTTCTCATGTACTTCTATCCTGTTTGCATTATTTGTACAATTAAATTCGAAAGTCAGTGAAACTGGGCAAGGGGATTTGGGCGATATTGACTATTAAAATTAAAATTACTTGATACCGTTCGCCATTATTCAGAGAAATTAATTAGAAATTAGTGTACAACTATAAGACTTGACACATAAACGCATAAAGGGCGCTGTGTTTATGTGTCAGGTGTTGTAGTAGCACTTTAAGTTCTAATTAATTTCAGTGAATAATGATTAAAACGGTGAACGGACTGGTATTTAAGCCTGTGGCAACAGACCATGCCAGATGCCACAGGTCAGGTAGCAATCGTTACCTGGCCTGTGGCATCTGGCATGGCCTGTTGCTGCTGAGTGCCTCTCTACTCTACGGCCTGACAGAAAAAAAAATATGGCCTGCATCATGTTCTTACTACCTGGCCTGTGCCATAGCCAGTTCACCCCTGCATAAACAACATTAAAATCACATGTGTCGCATATTTCAGTCAATGGTTGAAGACCATTCGTGGACATATTTAACTGATACGTCAATCCAGTTTTTGGTTATTATAACGGGGCCAGAAGAGTAATTTTTGGGCTGGGCTGGATCGCTTAACGGCATTTAATGAAATGTAAACCCTTAATATGGTTTAATTACTGTGACAATTTAGTGCAGATTTTTTTTTTCAGTCACTACCTGTTTACTGGATATGATCATTGGGTTTAAAATTCAATATGCCAACAAAAACAAATTTAAAGGAATACTAAACCCTTCACCTATGAATTTTTTTTATCGTTAGTTTAGGTACTGGAATTAATGTTAAGAGGCATCCGACGTCAATAAGTGTTAGTGCTTCAACGTATTTTTAAAACACCTGCTTTGAGTAGACGATGCATGCCTAACTCCCAATTGCTGGCGAAAATCCCGCTTTGAATCGCGCGGAGTGACGTCTTCTTTCTTCCCAAATTCCAGGCTGTCTGCCTCACCTGCGCAAGAAACAAAACAACGTTGCTCGGGGTTATCCCAGCTTTCTGCAGCACAAGGGGGATTTCTCTACAACTGGCTTTAAGAAAGATGACGTCGCAGCCTCTCCACGGCACGGACTCACGCCGTTTCGTCGGGATAGGTGACTTAAAAGTGGCAGTAGTTTTTATTTATTCCGAAGTTGTTATCAAGGTTATTATAGATATTTTATACGTTTTAAAAGGGTTTTTAGGGTCTTAGCAAACATTAAAAAAATTGGAAAAGAGAGGATTTAGTATTCCTTTAAGGTAAATGTAGTCTTACAATAAAACATTACAATATAGGCTACAACCTTTACCCAAAAATTGTTCAGTGGCTGCATTGGGGGACCCTGCATTTTGCCATTAAAGGCGCCTGTTCAGCATTTCGATAGCATTGCCTATGTTCTAAACACAGCAACCAATTTCCAGATTCTCTGTCATCCAATAGGCCGATGTGGGTCACGTGATCTCATTTTAGTTATGAAAATCGTGGTGCTACTGCGAATAGGTGCTACTTTCTTTACATTGCTCGAAGATTCTACAGTGCTGCACCTAGGAGTCGAAAAGGTAAAAAGGCACCTTTAATCTAATCCCTCCCCTACCCTTTAGTGAAAGGCTAATCGTGGCACTAGTCTGTCAGATTTTGCATTACTGTCGGTCACAAATAAACCCAATAAAGACAGCGGATAAATTCTAAAGTTGGTGCTTCTTTTTAAAAATCATAACATAAATATGACGAATGAAGATGGTAATGAGGAGCTAGAGATGCAGCATCTACCATGAGTCTGGAGTATCACTTTGGGGCTGTACTCACCAAACGTTTGTAGTTCTGGGGAAAAATTCGTCTCAGAAGCGTATCCTGAAATTTAAACATTCTTCACTGTAGCCAGCCAGTCAACAAGTAGTACACCATGTCAAGATTACTCTGCACCACAGTAACTTTTATACGGGAATCATTTATTAGTCGAATTCGTTGGGAAGAATATTTACGATGGCAACAATTTCGTTAATCTTTTATTTTTAAACAATTAATAATATACAGCCTCAATCAGTGATACTTAAGACTAACTTCACGGCAATGCAAAAAATAAATAAATATGCAAGCTATTTAATATTCTACACGCCATACTACTTTCAAAGCGAAACACATAAATTTTGAATTGGTAGAAAACAAGCTAATATCAAAAGGATAAGAGCCGTTACCAATTGGGCTTATCGTGCATCGTTAACGCCAACAGATCCCAATGCCACAACTTCATGGCCATTTTAACTGTTCGATACGCCGAGTTCAATATCTACTAGCTACCACGGACGGACGTTCGACAGAGCCAAACATACGGCAACACTGAAAATACCCACCCCTGTCTAGCTGCAGCGGCAAACCAGCGCTCAATCAATGACAGACCAATCATGTAATGTAGTAGAATGTGGTGAGCTAGCTAGAACACTTACTTTAGCTCAAATAGGCTCTGGCCGGCCATACCAACCATCAACAATGTTATGTGCTTTTTTTTGTACTTTGGGAAGTTATCACCAGTGAGTGGAGTGGTGACTACGGTTCTTTTTTGGGTAGATTTTTAAATCATAACATCGTACAGATGTGTGTAACGATAGGTCAAAGGTCGTGAGTTCGATTCCCCACTCAGGCAGTCTGACATTTAAGTCCAAAAGGTAACGTAAATGGGTTTACATCCGTATTTATGTAACGATAAAAAACATCAATCAAAACTTTAAAGTTTTCTTCGGCAGCTTTTTACCGAAATTCAAAGTGACATGCTATAACCAATGGTCGGCCGGCACATGATGTCAGTATGACTACGAAGATATGACTTGTTACTAGTGGCTCGGACTGTCAACGACCGTCTGTGAACGACTGCCTGAGGATGGGCTTCCACGGTTACGGTCGTATCGGTATCATTCGGTGGTAGAAGTTGTTGCAGTACGAATGGGCTCTTAACTGAAAACAATGCTACGAATATTGCAGTGAAGGGAAGCCAAACGAGTAACGCCATAACCTTAACGATAAATCTTAAGACATGCACTACATTTCGTAGCAATATTTTTATTCTTGACTGCTTATTAAAGTGGAACTACCACTGATTGAAGGCTACAGAATCTGGCAACATCTAGTGTATACATAGTACTATCTACGACTTGCTTGATCAAGCAAAGGAGTGCACACACCATTTCTTTTAACGAAACAAACATGCCACGACTTCCTTATTTATTGAGTGAAAATTTAGTACATCCCCGTGCACTGGGAGATAGATGTAAAGATTAACAATATCACTGCCGCTAGATGGTGCCACGATACTTTCGTACGATTTTTCAATCGGTGATACTGCCACTTTAATATTTAATTAGTGTTTTACGAGGTTTGTTCTAAAGTTTATTAAGCAAACAACATATACTCTATGCATTTATGACGGGCATTTGTCAATATGATCAATATTGTATGCGTCGTATATATTGTACTTTCTCGTGATGCATATTCCTGCGGCATAACAAACACTCCAGTTGCAACGAAATTTGTTATTGCTGAACTTCCATCATGATATTTAGGAGCGAAAATGTTATTTGGTCATCGCTCCTGGCAAATACTGGTTTTGTGTAAAAAAAATATAGGCTAGTTTTAGTTTAGTTTGTTTGGCTGCCAGCAGCCACTTATTATGTGGAATTCACCAATTTTATGTAATACAAAGTTTGCGGTATTTTACACAGTTTAGGCTGTTATAAGAACGAACGGTGGAGTCCAACGCTGAGCCCACATTACAGAGGGAAGGTGGAAAGCCAGTATGTTAATGGAATTCGTATTACACGTTTTCCCTCAAGCCATCTACCTGCCCACCCTAATGTGGGGTCAGGGTTGGTTTCTCCCGTTCGTTCTTACAACGGCCCAGCTGTAAATGCCACTACGATAAGTGACATCCCACTGTTCCAATTGAAGCTCGTGGTTCAGAAGGTTATTTACGAACGTATTAAACTGTAAGTGATGGAAACTGCACAATAGGGCACAATAAGAAAGACACAGTAGATCACAAGGTAAAGGGTCAACAAAGTAATTTGGTACTTACATCATTAAAGGTTGGTCTTGTAAGAATGCAAGATACATTAGTCTGAGAAAGAAAGAAGAAACAACTACCCCGACTGAGACTCGAAGCCAGGATATCCCGCTTACTTGCCTGGCGTTTTATCAACTGCACTATCGAGGTGGACCCTGGTTACATGCTGCAGCTGGGCTTAGTAGCTGCTTAACCTACTGGTGACTTGCATTATTTCCAGCGAGGAAGCCAAGAAGCTTTCCCGAGTATAGCATATGTCTGTGATTGAGAAAGGTTCGACAGTTAATAAGTTCTACTGGATCTTGCTGCCAGGATACACCCGAGTAGTGCAGTTGGTAGAAAGAGGTGCCGGAATAGTATTGACACGGAGTTACGGTAACTCTGGAATTTTCTTAAATTCTGATCCCTGTGTTAGACCTGGAATTACAGTAACTCCGGATTCGTGGTTTGCTTTAAAAGTGTCTGAAACAATCCGGAATTGTGGTAACACGGAGTTACCGTAATTCCTGATTTTATTAATGATTAAATAACGTCCCTGCCGCGCTCGCTGCGGCTACACATGTAACATCAGAAACCGCAACCATATTAGAAAAGAGTTACGGTAATTCCATGTTACCACAATTCCGGATTGTTTCAGACACTTTTAAAGCAAATCATTAATCCTGAGTTACTGTAATTCTGGGTTCAACACAGGGGTCAGAATAAGAAAATTCCGGAGATAAGATAACTTCGTGTCGGTACAATGTTTTGAGCTCGAGTCCGAGAAGAGGCAGTGGACTTTTCTTTCCTTTTCAACTTAGTGTATCTTGTATTGTCAAAAGGCCAGGTTTAAATGCTGACTATTTATTTGTTAGAGCATACGAAGGTATTTGTTTTTATTTGCAAACTATAAGAATATTTACTGTAGAGAAGATTAAGAACATATAATGTAAGAATATTTATTTGTGTTAAGTTTTGTGAAAGTAAAAGTCAAGCATTGAAAAAAAAAAAACGGCCATAAAGCTGAGTACAAGAAATGTTTGTGGGTTGACATAATAGTCGAATAATGTATTATACATGAAAAAAAAACTACACTAATGGTACCAATGCACCTATAATAGGTGCATCGTACCATTAGTTTATTTTTTTTTTCGTGTAAGATCAACTTGATGTTAGTTTGTTCTGGTAATTTTAGTAATGTGTCTGACAACTGGAAACTAATGGTAAGAGGTTCTAATAGAGTTACCTTCTGTAAAACATGAAGATGTTACACCGTTCGCTAAACACATTAAATGGACAGAGGGATTTCATCATTATTATAATCAGGAACGTTCTAAGACGTTTTGAGTTAGGACCTATTTTTTTCCTTCTGAGTGAAATTATTGCAGTTTTTGTTTAATAGGCTTTTTTTCCCGAGCTAAAACTAATGGCACCCTAGCGACTTGGCACAGCACAGCAGTCCTTCTGCCCCTACCCAGGGTGGCTATTTTCTCTTGCCTAGTCACAGTTACTAAGGCCAGCAAGAATACCATCTTGGAACAAAGCAAGAAAAATGGAGCCTTATGAAGAGTTTCATAGGGGGATCTGGACATTCCACTTAGGACTAAATGGAGGTTCCAAACAGGGAACAGTAGTAGTGTTCAAGGTGATCCCGAAAGCTTGGATGAGTTATGAAATTGCAGTACTGCTCACAACTTCTGCATGTACCAAAAGGGAAAAGACTGGATGCTCCTTGCACAGTCTCATGAGGTCTATGAACCAGGGTGCCGCCAGCCAGAATAGTGCACCAGGATGAATGAACCCTTGGTCACACTGATACTGTTAAGAATCACTTGGAGGAAGGAGAATGGTGAGAATGGGTAGATCCAGAACCCCTCCTAGGTTAGAATGAGGTGTTGGTCGCTCACGCTTGCTCATTTGGGAAGGATGACACGAAATTACGGTGCTGACTGTTTTCTCTGGTGGCAAAAAGGTTTATCCAGTGTGTTTCCCATTTCTGGAACAGCATCTTGCAGACTGAGGGGCATGGATGCCACTACATGGTCGGAACGTGTCTATCCTGGATAGCTCGTCTGCCAGGACGTTCAGTTGTCCTACAGTCTGCAAAAAACAACTAATGCCGTACACAAGTTGAAGTGAGACGAAACTTCGTTGTTCAGAATAGACAGTAATTTTTATGCCACTCCCTCTGTGTACATACGCCACCGCTGAAGTCTTGCCCAACATCACCAAAACCGACTTCCCCTTCAAACGAGATGACCATGTGCGAATGGCGTTGACAACAGCCTGTAACTCCAGGACAGTTATGTAAGACCACTTCCACGTGGGCTCCTCAACCCTTTGCTGGGGCATCGCTGAACAGCGTGACATCTGGAGTTGGTGGGTTGACAAGAACCCCTTCCAATGTTTTGCGAAGAAAGAGCCACCATGCCAGGCTCCTCTTTTGTGAAGGAGAATTTGGACTTTCCAACTGTTCTAGTGAATCCAGAATTCCTTGCAGAACCAGAGGAATGATCTCACCCACCATGACCCTATCGGAACGAGGCTTGCTAGAGTCAAGTTGACCGATCAGTTTGTTGAATTGTCTACCGATGGTCCACTCTGCTTCCCAGAACTCTGAGATTCTCACTCGAAGGTTCTGTATCATGTCTTCTCATTGTCGGATGATAAAAGACACGAGATTGAACTCCGCTCCTTGAAATGGGAATACAGTGGGAATGAAGTGGTAAACAGTTGCATTGCAAAAGAAGAGAAGAGATGGAATACCACGGGATGGAGAGGACCACGCGGGTACACGTCCTTCCAGGTTTATTGATACAGTAAATTCGTCTACTCTCAGCAATTTTCTTTCATCTCCATTTTGAAGTGTTCGTTGGAAATGAATGCGTTGAAATACCTCAAATTGAAGGTCAACCTAGTTCCTCCATTTTTCTTCAGTATGGCTCTGGCTGGGCTGCAGAATCCCATGGTTGCTGCAGGTGATGGACGAATCGCTCCTGTTCAGAACAGTTTTACTTCATCTTTGCCAAAAGAGGATCATAGCCACAACCAACCAATCCTTCAAAGGGGTCGACGGAAAGGGCCTAACCCTTGAGAAGGGAGGGTAGTAGATTTTGCTGATGACTGAGAGTGCGGATCTATCCTGAGTTTTTTCACACCAAACAATGACGTGGTGTTTCAACCTGTCTCAATCCGTCGGTAAAGGGTTGCAGGCACCCTAGGTATAACGTCAGTGGCTAGGTGGGGGAGTGGGCTCTGTTCTTCCTCTGTTGCCTCTTCTGACAACACCTGGAGCACCTCTGCCAAGTGACGAGGAGCTATTATTTCCTCTTCCTAATGGAGCGTATGAACCGTCGACCTTCCCCATGGATGCTTGAAATTTCCCTCCTGGGAAAGGCCCACGGGCAGGTATTGAGTGTTTTCCTCCCATGGTGGCAAAATGTGGTGGCCTTTAGCGATGAGATAAGGACGGGCCCCTTGGGGCTGGTGGTGGATGACCTTAGCTTTCTCCTCCAAGTCAGGCCCTGGCTTAACGGATACAACTAAGGTCATTCTTAAGCTCAGGTCAGTGGCTAATTCCTAAGGTGGAGCACAGAGTTCAACCAGGACTAGGGCCCCCCCCCCCCCCCGCCGATGGCATCTACGTGAAATCCAGTTATTCTCTTCATTAGTTGGAGGCTGTTTAACAGCATTTCGTCATCCCTGCAGTCATAAGGCTCAGCTATGTAACTCTTTAAAAGCAGCTGTTGCGGCTGAATAGAAAAGTTTCGCATGCGAATTGGCTGTTAATATCATCCAAAGCAGTATTTTGTCGTACTCTTATGTGTCATGCTGATTTTTATATTCTGTAGCCTTACTAACTGAGTTCCTCTGGCACAAACTCTGCATCTTGAAAAGTTGGCTATTTGCAGGTTTTGGGAGCATTACCCCTACCAAGCATAGATCAAAGATAATGGCGGCGGCAACGTCATGTCCTGTTCATTATGTAACTCCCAACTGTAGTCCAAGTCTATTCCGTGTGAGGAACGACTTTGATCCAGAGAAGCTAGATGCCATTTTTCATTGGCCACTGAAGATCGGGTTTTATTGCCATGTTCTTGACTAGAGTTTGCACCAGCTTACTCTATCCACTAACGACCGGGTTTGTATTATGGTCATGCTTTTGAGTCATGTTAGACATAGGGTTTGATCGTCCACTGATGCTCATGTCTGGGTCTGTCTTATGGCAATTGTAGTACTGAGCTAGATGCCAGTTTAGTCGTCCACCGACTACTGGGTCTGCTGTACGAATATGTTTAGATTAGTCTATTTTTTTTTATTGTTTTTCACCACTGTCTCTTTGCCTCCATCCTTCACTTTTCCCTTAGCATTAATATTCTTTACTGTCACTGATTTACTTTTACAAGCAGTTTTAGGGGATGAAATTACTGTCGGTCTGTGCAGAGTTTTCTCGGGGGAGTTGTGGGGGGAGGTCAGCTGATGTAAATGGAATCTGCCACTATGAAAAGAGACAACAAATTCTTCCTCTTCAGGAAAAACTTCCAAAAACACTTATTAACCAAACAGCTGCACAAAAAGTTAAGTATTCTACGATGGAAGTAAAAACATAGGTCTCAGGAAGTCCCTGAGGCTTGAATGTGTATTTGTGTGTTTTAATCTATATGGTCAAGGACCTCAGACATTTAGGGTGCGGAAGTTTTTGTTTGCATGTTGCGAAGACTCACTTTTCGGATAGTGATGTCTGACAGGATGCTTAATGGTACTGTCCATCTTTATAACTGTCATACTTCACCCACTCTCACTGCAAAGCTAACTGAAATAACTAGAAAATCGTTGCCTTTCCTCATTTCATTAGACATGATGAATATTTTCGCAGAAACTTAACAGCGTAACTGATTCCTTTTTATGTGCTAGCATACACATGCGAGATGATGACTGGCAATTAAGTACAGTTTTAATTCCTCAGTCAAGTGATGCCTGAGTTTGTGTTTCACGAAGAGTGTGTTCACCAACAACAATCACACTGGCTATATCGTACTGGAGTTTGTATTTTGCGTTGATGTCAAGATAATACTCAAATACTACCTTGCCTGGCAATACTAAGACAAGATAAAGAATGTATTCCAAGATCTGAAAAACACAAGAAGTAGCTGAGAAAATGGGTTGAATGCCTTTTCTTGATACCATTTAAGGAGAGTTAACATTCCAAAATCAAAATTTGTGAACAAATAAAATTAAAACGCAAATGAATTTTTTGGGGGGTTATACTGTAATTAGCAACAAGGAATAAGGACGGAAGTAATCATTGCTATTCTTTAAACACTTGATCTAACGAAAGTTTCGCTGTAATACTACAAGAGGTTAGCCTGAAAACTTCAGATAAAATAAGACAACATATTGAATTTTATTAGTGAGCTCAGGTTTTGTTGGGGAAATTGGCAATGCTCAACCAGATCTGCTTTAAAATCCCTATATGTATTTCCAGGAGTCGATGAAGCGAGCCCTCAAATGTGTTCATTTTTTTCTGTATTTCTGTGTTTCTTAGAATAAAACCAATTTGTTTGTTTTGCAAAAATAATGATAAGTTTCGCTAAGTACCATTTGCTGATTTAGAAATTTATAAAATCGCAAAGAAATTTCTCGTATGTCCAGTACAAAAGAGGGTAGTATTGGGATCGAAATCAGCAGTATTAAAATGGCATCAAGTTCACTAAAAACTAATGTACATGATGACAAGAACGACCACAGATTTCTTATACAGGATATTAATCTTCATGACATGGGGGGGGGGGGTAGAATGAGGCTTAATGGCGCGTCGACAGCTAGGTCATTAGCGCCAATTCATGACGTAGCAAGATGGCAGGAACGTTGGTGGTAATGCGACCATCTCTGATATTTAACTAGTGACCTACGTTGGCGAAATGGGTTCCATTACTTTGGAGGTTTCTTGTGCTTCCAGCCGAAACCATGGCACAGAAGCCGAGAGAGAAGATTTTACTAGGTAATTCAAATTGGAAATGCCCAGCATCCCTGACATGCCATAATCGGTATGGCAGGAACTTTCTCTTCCCTAAAATGCCGGGGGCGGCTGAAGTCAGGCTCGAACCAGGGACAGCTTGTGCACGAGACAGTCATCCATCAGGTTACCTCGCCCGGCGGATTCTATTACTATCCGAAATACTGGTGGACCCCATAAAAATTTTACTGACATATCGAGAATTTGGATACTTTTTTTCACACTGGCAATTTATTTTGCCTTCACTGGACTTTAGAATGGGGTTCTTAGTCAACAACACTAAGAGCAATCTGTATCCTAGATCTTAGGATAATCTACATTAATAAAAACGAGTTGCACAATAGCCAGTCTCGTAAAAAAGCCACCCGAGCCACCGACCGGAAAAAACAATGCGGAATACAACAATCTCTTCTTATAATGACACTATTTGATGATTGTAAACAGAATGATTGTTGGCAATAAACTGACCCGGCAGATGATCGGGTGCGGTTAACGCTCGCTAAAACCCTTTGACCCTTTGAAAACGTAGGGTTAGGTTAGATTTATTCAAGGATGGTAGCCTTTTGCAGGCCATCTATCCTACACAAACATCAACAACACCCAAATTTACAACAAGTGGTAATCTACCGTGTAACAGCAACACTAACATAACTGCCCTACACGAAAAAGCCCCGTCGCTTCACAAAAAGCAGCCACTGCATGTAAACGCCCTCTGTTACACTTGCCACGCAACTTAAAAAAGGGTTAAAGGGTTTAACGAGCGTTAACCACTCCTGGTCATCTGCCCGAAGCCCTAAGGCCCTATGTCTGCAACAACCAGATTACCAGGTGGTCACCCACCCAAGTATCAATCCAGCCCAATGCTGCTTAACTTCGGGGTTCTTGCCACGCAACTTTCAATGGATAAAACAATGCTTCAGTTATATGCAACGCAACAAACTGTACTTTTACTTTTACTTTTAATTCACTACACGAGCCTACAGACCATAAGTCATACGCTCGACGCTAAAACTTAATCTACAACTTAACCTATTCAGTTATACACTGTACTTTTAAACTGTACTTTTAATGGATAAAACAATCCTTCAGTTATATGCAACTTAATATTAAACCGCTTGCTAAAGCTTCTGTCGTTGTAGGCGATTAAAATTAAAGAATTAAAGGATTACTTTCTGCCCAGAATCAAGAAACGAAAATAGCATACACGAACCCATGGAGTCTGGGGAAGGGTCAGTACCGTGCTGCGTGTTGTCCGTCCAAGCCACATCACGCTTGATGATGCATTCACCACATTCGCCGTTTTGTCGTTGTGGAGAATTAAAATAAAAGAATTAGTAAATGCGGTTAAATATTGAAAAAAAAAATTACACAGCCGGCGGACTAAAGGTTTGGAGTTTGCTGTACAAAGGCGTAATTATTTATTTCTGGTGAAAATATTCGTATGAAAGTGCATGGAGTTCGGGTCAGGGGAGGCGCTGATTGAGTGAGCAGAGCAAACGAAAATCAGCATTTGTTAGCCAGTATGCACAAAAATACATAGACGGAATACACGCCTTCCACAACAAACACATTAGAGAGCAAATGGTCCCAATGTTGCAAACAGTGTATCCAACACCACCCGTGCATAGCATGGGCTTCAGCTACGATTTTATAAAAGCCATTCTATCCAGCAATGTCAGAGAGTAGTGTTTATGGTTAGACATGTACTACTTCAGAGTTGAAAACCTAGCATCAAGTAATGCCGTCTCGTCATATCATGTGATTAAAACAGAAATGCGATTAGCAGTTTTACCAGCTAGTGAAACTTTCAGTATATTGTCTCTTCAGGAAAGTACGATATTTTTATTGCCCTAATGTTTCTGTAGAGCTTACGACGTAGGTGAGACCATGCAAGAGCAATACAGTCCAAAAATAATCACGGTAAGCCTGCAGCAGAATTGGTAAACCCCAATCAACCAACAGGGGATCAGGACCGCACAACCAAGAAGACGCCTCCAATCAAGATTGTTAGGATTTGATGGCTTCCATGTCGGTCCCTAGCAACGAAAAGGTTTTGGTTGGCAAGGTGGATCTCGCGAAAATATCTTTTAGTTCAGCTCATAACTTTTCTCGTACACGTAGTTCTGCCCAGTATATTGAAGAAGATCATTGATCTTACGAGAATGGGACAGATTTATCGATTTTGGGGGGGAAGAGCACCCATTCCACTTCTCAACCACGTTACCTCTTCCTCATTCATCTCCTCGTGGTTGGCGATTGAGTAAAATATGATATCCAATTCCATTTATAACGAATGAGTGATAAGACTGGCCTGGGGGGAAAACTCACAAGTGGATCGCGGGTTGTCCCAAATGAAGAACCCAATCAGACGGTGAAGAAGATACTTTCACCACCACCAAAGGAAGAGAGAGTGAGGGACAGGGAAAAGATGAGCATTGGAAAGATGTACCATCCCCCCATCCAACACCTCTTGTCGTCAAGCAAATGTCGTGGCGTTCACCGTCGTCTAGGCAACCAGGCTTCTGTTTCTACTAGGCGATGGCTGCTGCGTCTCCCGTGTCGTCAGCTTACGGCTGCTGGCTACATTACAAGCTATTGATTGGTGGCAGCAGGTGCTTTTCCCTACCAGGATAGAAGAAGAAGCTGCAGCAGAGGCAGCAGCGGAAGCACATACGGAAAATAAAATATAAAAATAAAAAGAAACAGACCAGAACTAAGATATTCGTTCTGTATAGACGCTCACCTCAGAAAGGCTCACCATATTAAGACTTTGACTGAAAAAGAATGTAGCAGCTGCGAAAAATTTTAAAATCAAAGCGGTAGAACGCGACAGAAAACTGGTGAAAACAGATTGAAAATAATGTTGATGGTAGCACGCAAAGCACGTGTTTTAGACAACCCCATGTTATTGAAATGAAAACGTAGGGTGCATGAAAAGTCCCGATTCTTGTTTTAAAGCAAATAACGATTATGTTTACAAAAAAAATTCATTTTGGCCACGGCGCACTGTCGTCCTAGCCTTAGAAACGTAACTTTCCTTTATGCCCTATGCCTAGGGAACAGTCAAAAACCACATGACATGTCAGTAATCATGGTTTTTGATTATCTTTTTTTAACTAGACACATAGGGCGCAGCAAATCAAATGCAAAACTGATGACTTTGCAAAACGTGGACAACTTACTTTACGATATAATAGCCATTTATACTAAAGAACTATCATGGATGCTTGGAAGAATATTTGCACTAGATACTTGTCAGTGCACAGAACATTATTATAAGCTACAATAGCAAATTGTTTATGTAACACAGTGATCGTACAAGTGCAAAACCATCGAAGGGGAATATAAGGAAATGTTTACGCGGTTTACAGATTTCCGGCTTTGTTAAGAGTGAAATAAATACGGATGTAAGACTATTACATTGCCTTTTGGACTTAAATGTCAGTTGCCTAAGCGGGGAATTGAACACGAGTCCTTTGAAACGAAATGCCAACGTCCTGCCAAGGCATTTGGTTTCAAATGTCGGGGGTTCAGTTCCCCGCTCAAGCAGTCTGATATTTAAGTACAAAAGGCAACGTAAATAGGTTTGCAATTGCATCCTTATTTATTTACCCCTACTCGAATTCTTCAGCTTTCCGTCCTGTGTAAATGGTAAGAGCAGAAGGAGGGATGTAGGTTCCTCTCTTTTTTAAAGAGAAAAGACTTAGCTTGCATAAGTACCTCAGACGGAAATAAACGTCAATACAGCGTAAGGCTACTGGGGACACGGATAACGACTCTTATTACTTTCTGTGGTTTATTGTTGTCTAGAAAATTAGCCATTATTTCTTTTTTGCCTTTTCGAGAATCACAGTTTCGAGAATTTGACAGAAATGCCTCCCTCCCAACTGTTGTGACTAGTTAGTTAACCAAACTAGAGCAAAGTTCATCTGCACTTATCACCCTGAAATCGCGGTGATATTAATTAAATAGTTAAGTCATACATTTTACACTCATGTTGTTATGCTTGTTCGGATTTATTAACGCATCTTTTAGTTTGAGGTTTGTCCGACGTAACCTTTAACTATAGTTTTGTTTCACTTTCGTTTTACCAATAAAATTTCAATCTGCAGACATTCCGCATTGTCCGCGGGTAGTGTTGCTATAGAAACGATCACAGAATTTCACTGAACCTCTTTCATACATAACATTTAAAAGGACATAGTTCTCACTATACTCGAGCAACCTGCACGAAACAGCTTTTGAACCATTTACATGGTTTAGAATGATTGTAGCAAAACCGTATCTCACGAAGGGAAAAGTACGAAAATAAAACTCTTTGCAACATTTACACGCATCTGTAGTAATGTTGCAAAACTGAGCCATACAGGAAAGCCAACTGGGAGGAATGTACCTTAAAATTATCTAATAAGCCACAGGGGCTCGTCTTCGCTCGCACGCTACAGAGTATATGTATACACGTGATGAAAGGGGCGAAACTAAGAAGCCATACCACAGACCAATCCGTACCTGTATTGAGCGTTGTTATTAATTTTTACGCTTACGCACTATGACTTACTGCATAGGAGTGGAGTTGTGTTTGGGTGGATAAGCAACTTGACTAAACCGGAAGTTTTAGAGCACGGCATCAAAGGACGTACCGCCACGCCAATCGGCACTCACGGCCACGTGATCGGAAATTTACACCCAACGCACTAGGTTTAATCCCTCTAAACCATCTTTCAAAATGGCGGAGAAATTTTTCAATTTTTCTGCTGCTGCGACATTTTAACTTGGTTAAACTTACTGTTGTCACAAGAAGATGACTCATTCTACACCGGTTTTCTTGCAAATATCATGCATTCATAAGCACCCCGTCTCGTGTGTCACATCAATACGATATTTACTTCCCCAACAATCGGCGTTAAGGTTTCGTCCGACTTCGACTGTCAAACTTTGTTACAAAACACAATGGCACCTACGCCTGGCAATATAACAATCTCTTATCTTACCTACGTTTGATACATCATAAACAACGTAGTACAGGGCGTATTTCACGGAAAATTCCACCGCCTACGGTGGAATCATTCCATTCGTCTACGAGCGGATTAACCGCGAATACCTCATGGCGGCTTGGTCAGGCGGATGTAGCAGACGCGCTTTGTATTCTGGGATAGATTCGCGAGTCACGCTTGCCATCGAAAACTACGGACTTCGGCTATGCATTTGAGCTGGGAGTTGCTTATCCACCCAAACACAACTCAACTCCTATGCTTACTGGAACCAAACTGAACGTCTTTATTGATAACTTGTGTCACGTTCGAAGTCATTATTTGATTTTTTTTCTTCACAACCCCATATAGACTGGCCTACTGTGTAGCCTCCGCTATGTTGTCCAGAGCGAGAAGAGAAGATTTTTAGCCTTTGCTAGTACTTGCTAGCATCAAGCGAAGGAATGCACAATGTCATTTCTTTTAGCGAAACAAACAAGCCAAGATCTCGTTTAGTACTGAGTGAAGATTTGGTATGTCCTCGTGTACCTGGGAGGAAACTGTAAACGTTAACAATATCACAGCCGCTAGATAGCGCTACGGTATTTTCGTACGGTTTTCAACCGGTGATAGTGCTACTTTAACCATATCACGTGATTCAATTTTTTTAAATCGTATCCAGTGTACTGAAAATAAAATTTAGACCAACGCCTAACTCGAATCAGCCAGCAACGTAGCCTTCTAAGATGCAGGGGCGTTCGACTGTTAGGTCGGTCCAAAGGTTAACGATACGCATAGTCCCTACCAAGCAGATCGTTCTTTTGGCCGGTCCACTCAATGCAACGAGTCAGAGCTACAGCTTCCGGCTATAAAGTGTACCGGACGAGAGCACGCAGGATGCCGCAGTTGGTGTCGTCATTGCTTCGAAACCAAAAGAAACAATGGTGTACCTTTACGATGCCCGGTTGCAGTGTTGCCAGATTGGGTTTTTTCCCCCATATGTAGCCGTTTGGGGTGAAATCGGAGGTTGGAATATGTCTGGTGGGGTGAAGGGAAGAGGGAATAGGGATAATTCTAGGGTGTCAAAATTAATTGGCTTTACTTCCGTGTTACCCTGTTATTAGTATTCATTAGTCAATAAATTTTATGCAAGTCCTATTATGTAATCACACATTTTCCTCTGAAGGGTGGGAAGTGAAATATTCACAAAAAGCTGATTTTGGCCGCCATTTTTTCAATATGGCGCGCAAAGCTGGGGTGACAGAAGGCTGAAATATTAATATGTTTGTTAAGTACCCTATTAGTAAGATAATAAAATTTATTTCAGCTTTCCCTGATTTTTTTTCTTCACAACCCCATATAGACTGGCCTACTGTGTAGCCTCCTCTACGCCACTCTTGTTCGTTGTTTGCTAAAATATGATATGTACCAATCCTTCACAAATTTGGCATTCCACATTTTCCCCACCAGGGCCATTCCACATAAATAGCGAACCCCTCCACTCCACGAATCACTTCTTCCCTGCTTCGTTAGGTCGTCCCAGACTCGGCTTTTGCTCTGACTGGGCTTCACTTTTTATCTTTTAATTTTTACTGCTCCGGCTTGCTTTTCTTTAAAATGGGAAACCATTTAAAGGGATATACCTCCCAGCGCCATTTTTCTCGCTCCTCCTCATCAAGTACGGCCCCAAAGGTCTATTCCTTATACCGTTAGTCAATCTCTTTTATTGGTAAAAATCCTTTTTAAAATGTGGCGTCTAGGAGATTTTCTGTCGAATATAGGGGAACTTTATTTACGTTCGTCCCGAACATATATGATGCTTTGCACGCTTACAATAACATGCTGTTTCATCTGTGTGTGCATTTACTAATTTGCTAATAATTACCATGAGATCAAAAATCTAAAAATGTACTGCGATAAAAACTAAAATTAATTATTCCAATAGATCGTCGAAGCAAAATTATAAGACACTAGTCTAGAAAATTATAAATTGTGATTTTAAAATACGAGAATCATTCCGGTTTGTGACGACACAATTAATGCGTTCACGCTGGCTTGTCTATTATGTGCAGTGCCAAGTGAGATAGTAGCTTCGTTTTTCGCTGCGATGAACAAAGCCACTGTCTCAGTTGACCTTGACTATGGTAAATGCGGGATGCGATCGGCGCGTAGCTGTTATAAGGCAGGCGGTATGTTGCTTTAAGTGTATCTTGTGACTTTTAGCTTATGCAATAAAACATTTTTTGGTTGACAACGGGATGAAAAATCCCGAAACGTCGCGTTTTACCGTGCACTTGCTGGCTTTGACTACTTTTAGTGCTTTTATTCTCTCATCAAAATATAATATACCATAAAACGGAAAGACTTGCTTCAGCATTGGTGTGGTTCAATAATTTTAACTTCCGATGAAGCATAATAACTAAGGAAATGTGACCTGTTTTCAAATAAAACCTTCCAGGCCCCGAGAGGGCGACAGGCAAGTGTCAAGACCCATCAACTTGTTCCGCTTTCAGCATCGCACGGCGCAAATGAGTCTCGCAGGAATAAGAAGACGAGACATTTTTAATGGAGTGACACTCAAGAAAAAGATTAAAAAAAAAAAGAAGCGAAAAAAAAATGAGTTGTTAGTAGTGACGTAATGAGCGATCTGCATTGCTGATGGCCTGGGTAAGCCACAATAAAACTTTTACACCTTCATCAAAGAAGACTCAACACATCAGTAAACAAGGCTCAACGTGGTGAGGCGTTTGGACCGAGTTCTTCGTCGCCTCATCAGGGACTCGTTGCGGCAGTCTGATAGAATCTCGACACATACTTAACGATGGCAAGTTTTAATTAACAAGCATCCGTGGTATTCAGTTCCGTAATTTACACCGAGTGACTTGGCTTTTAGTGTTGCAAAGCCTTTTACGGCCATTAACTTGCTCGCAGCGAGGACGAAAAAGAAAAGGAAGAATAGTTTTTACAAAAACTAACCAAACCAAAAAAAGTAGGGGATGGGGAGAGAACGATATGCTTGTCAAACTTACCACTGTATCAATTTCCGCAATTAATGCAAACAAATATTAAGATACTGCAACGGCGAAGGGCTAGCTGCTCTCAATGGATTAGTTCAGATTATTACTATAGGGTAAGCTGCAAACCAAAGTCAAGCACTCGCGTGGTCAGCTGCACTCAAGCACACCCAGTAAAAATGAGAAAACCGAGGTAAATCAATATAAAAATAACCACATGTACTCAACTATGAATCCTTTACTCAATTGTGGTTGCATTTTAAGCTCAATCGCGCACTCGAATCGCCTATTGACAGTGCCCAAAGGAGAATTGTGGGAGGCTACAAACAATGACATCCTAAAGCCTTCCCAATCACAACTGCCCGACACTCGGCGAACAACAAACGAAAGACCATGCTGCGCTTTAACGGCATTTCGAGTGCTGTGGCACATCTGGATTTGGAGAATGTGAATTAGTTTTATTTTATTCCCTGATGAGGCATCAATAGTTTAAAAGTGTATGTTTTAATGACGGCGAAATATTAGAAGTGATTGATTCCGTTTGTGCATGTAGCTTCATGTAGCTTACAAAGTTTCATTGCACTTATCATTACACTGACCGTTGGAGGCTCTCAAACACAATTCAACAGCCCAGGATTCAATTTCGGCTAAGAAGACTTGCAACGAACTTTGTCCGTCCCACGCTTTTTTCAACTTCAGAACGGTACCAGATAGAGACATACGGTTTTCACTATTAGAAACGGCGATAAAAAGTTAGTTAAAAATACGGCAAATTAAAATATTGTTGCTGTTGGCCAAAGTCTCTTCCAGTCAGTGATGGCCAAGATTCAGTCTGGCTGTCTGAAGAATCTGATCGGTTCAATGATTGGAAGTGGGACCTGGCCAAAGTCCCTTCGCGTCAATGACGGCCACGATTTACTCTGGCTGTCTGAAAAATCTGATCGGCTCGAAAACTGGAAATGAGATCTAGCCAAAGTCTCTTCCTGTCAGTGACAGCCATGATTTAATCTGGCTGTTTGAAGAATCTGATCGGCTTGATAACTGGAAATTAAATCTCCAAAGTCTCTTCCAGTCAGTGACGGCCAAGATTCAGTCTGCCTGTGTGTAGAATCTGAGTGGCTAGATGACTGGAAATGGGATATAGCCGAAGTCCCTTCCAGTCAATGACGGGCAGGATTTAATCTGGTAATTGTCTGAAGAATCTGATCGGCTCGTTAGCTGGAAATGGGACGAAGCCAAAATCTCTTCCAGTCAGTGATGGCCAGGATTCAGGCTGGCTGTCTGATGAATCTTATTGGCTCGATGACTGGAAATGGGACCTGGCCAAAGTTTCTTCCCGTCAGTGACGACCAAGATTCAGTCTGGATGTCTGAAGAATCTGATCAGCTCGATGAATGGAAATGGGACCTGGCCAAAGTCTATTCCAGTCAGTGACTGCCAGGATTCAGTCTGGCTGTTTGAAGAAGCTGATCGCTCAATGATTGGAAAGGGGACCTGGCCAAAGTCACTTCCAGTCAGTAATGGCCAGGATAGTGTAAGTGACCACCAGTAACCTTCAGCAACAATGGGATACATTATGGATATTATCTCGGTCCTACCATCATCGGAACTTTGTGGTTCGAATGTCCGGTTCTGCTTAATGGCCTTCTTTATGTTTCTAAAACGGTTGAGCCGGTTCATCCATCTGTACCATCAATAGTTCACTTCAGATAAATTTACGTTCAACAAATGTGTTAATAAAAAAAAAATTTATTTCAATAGCCTCACATTTTACATGTGCAGTAAGCTATCAGCAGGGTTACGTCCCGTTCGCCAAATCCCGTTTTGCCATAAGAAAGCAGATTAACAGCATTTGCCTTAGGGGCCTATCTCGTTTTGCCAAATACCGTTCACACAATTTTAGGCACACGAAGCATTTAAAACTTTTAAACACGAATATTTATAACATGATAATGATCAGACATTTATAGACAAACACCCGTTTTGCAGAATCCGTTTTGCAGAATAATTTGTTTCAAATTACGTGCTTCGCTTGCTGCGGCTAAACACATAATATCAGAAACCGCAACTAATCAAAAATTACTTCCAATTAGGCATGCCTCTTAAACTTCTGCAATGCTAAATTTTTGCAGAATATTTTGATTCTGCGAACCGGGATTCTGCAAAACGGAAATTCCCGGTTACCATCACGTGTATAACTAACTATTCTTAAAAGAGAACCATGGCATTGACGTAGTGACGACCAATCACATGTATAAACAATATTTAAATTGCCAGTTTTCAAAACGCTAATAAATCAATTGGTCTTATTCTACCACTGCTTGCCGCTTGTTAAATGTCTGTCTATTACATAGAAATAAGGCATTACATTTTGTATACGTAACATTTTGTCAAATTAGTATTGGCGAAACGGGATTTCGCAAAACGGGATTGGCCCTGAGGCAAAAGCTGTTAATCTGCTTTTCTCTTTTTGGGCGAAACGGGATTTGGCGAAAAGGGAGTTTACCATCAGCAGTGCGTGTCTGTATGACTCATCTGATCAAAACAGGGCGTTTTCTTATCGCAATTCCGTCTGAATTTTTAGCAGCTTGTTACAACCCACCAACAGCACGCTCCAATGAGTTTTAATAAGTTTTGGCGGGTCCTGCGAAGTTAAACAGAAAATATCTGTGATAAATTGTTACGGCAGAATATGCAAATGATCTTAATTTATATCGTAGCAGCTGTGGCCTCTCGTAGACCATCATTTTTCGCCGAAATGCAAATTTGTACCACTAATTAACAATGTCAGACCGTGGACGCCTCTTACTCCTCAACAGCCTTTCAAAACAACGCCAAACCCTAAAGACTGCCAACAAAAGGTTGCCAGGTTCTTAAACGACCTCCATTTAGAGGCCAACAGCGCCAATTTCTCCCCTAAAAAAGGATTGATTTAGTAGACAACGAAAAATAAGAAACAAAAAACCGAAAGAAAGAAAAAATCCTGAAGTAACGAAAACTCTTGACTTTAAAGATCAACGCTAAACATTATGAGAAAATCGTAGTATCGGATTATTTTATACTTTTCTAAACTTTAGAGCATATCAATTAGATGAAACCAAAAGCACTATACCATATATTGGTGTATAACAAAAGAAATATGAAGAATTAACACTCGGTATTTCGCTCGCTAGTTGCGCGAGCTCGTTCACTTTGTGTAAAAAGCATGAAAATTGGTGTGGATGAACATGAAAGGTAACTGAAAACAAATAGCTATGATATATAAATTGTTCACTTCGTGGGATAAACATGAAAAGCTGGTAGGGGTGCTCATTAAGGTAACGGAAATACTTATTGCCTAAATAAAAATATACATTACCTGCCTTCTAAGCATTTCCTTCCTTCTATGCGAGCTTCCCCTGGCGAAAGCTTGTTGGCTTCCCTGCCAGCCTTGTAGCTTATCATTCTGCATATGATATGCGCGGCACAGGCTCCCTATAAAATGGGCCACCTGGCTTCATTTTTCTTTCCTCTAGTCGTAACCATGATGACTCAAAGGGGAGGCTGGGCGGGTAAAAGTGATGTATATTTTCGTTTAGGCAATAGAAACAAAAATAAACCAGGTGGCCCTGGTATTTTAATGTGTCCATGTGCCGACGAAAATATCATTACCTGTCTTTTATGCAATTATAACGAACCTCGTCACCTATGAGGTGGGACCATGGTAACGGTTACCCGAGATAAGAGCTGGTGGCCCCATAATCAACGGACTCAGCGAACCTTGAGCAATCCAAGGACCAAACGAGGTAAATGCGGCTGGACTTGTTCACCTAATGAAGTGAACCTGTTGGGTGTCCGTCACAGCAAAGCTGTCGTAGCGCATATTCTGGAGCCGAAGGGTTGAATAGTAAATATGTTGTTAATAGAGCGATAGCTTTGTTTCTTTTTTGTCTTCTTTTGTTCTTCTGTGATCTTTCTTTGTCAGGTGTAGGGGAAAGCCAAAGCAGATGCTCGTAGGTTCAAGGGCTAAGGAAAAACTAGCACGTCAATTTTCTTCAATTTCCTCAATTTTCCTTGTTGAAGAGTGAGGATGGTCCGATATCCATGTGGTGACCATTGTCTTCTGTGTAGATGGTCGGAAACACAGGGCAACATAAAGATGAATATGGTGGCTGTTGTAGCGTCTTGAGAAAACCTGGAGGTTGTGAGGCTTTGTCATGATCGTGAGGCGAACCAATTTTTTTTAGGCCAAAGTCCCAAATTCAATGAACGGAAACGACCGCAATTATGCGTTGTGTCGGATGGTTAAGGTTTCTCAAACACGGCGACAGGAATACACGGTCGCCTGTTGATAACATACAAGATCCAAAATCGATTAGAGAGTGCGTGATACGAGAGGACAGTCATAATTTGGCTGGGTCGAGAGGATAAAAAACACCAGAACTGGTTAAAGATGCAGAAAAGGACCAGCCTAATCGTCTTGACGAGCCGGAGTCGCGGCGTGGCTGGAACTGTGGGTGTGTACCAGGATAATAATTTACTTTGTATGTTTTAGTTTCAGAAGAGGACTGTTTGTATGAAGAGTCAGCGACTGTTAATGTTCGTAATTGATGTACTGTTTGACTGGTGCCGTTTACGATTCATCGGAGTGGTGGTGTATTGTCAGTAGGCGATTGGTATATGCAGCAGTTGCCTAGCACGAACTGTTGTTCAAGAAGGTTCTTTGTAGTTCGTGAAAGAGGTTGAACATGAAATAAGGTTGCTGTTGCGTTTATTGTAGATTTTATGAGAGTCCCAGTGAAGAGGTGACGCAAGATGACATAGTCAGGGTCCATACAAGGTGGGTACCATTGCTCATCGATTCAAAGGTCGAAACGAACGTGGTATCGACTTAGTGTAGGAAGGAAGGATAGCCGTGATACAGCAGGTGCCTAGGGTCGCCTGCCTTGTCCTGTATACGACCCATTCATTGTCGTGGCCTGGGGGTAAGATGGTGACGTGCCTTGCACAGCTTCACTAGGATTATGATAGAGGTGTTGAGGAACCGACCGTTATCTGTTGTGAACGGTGGACAGCTAGGCAGGATGTGAAGATGCTTGGATAGAGAGTTGTGCCGAAGTTGTCAAGGCGGGTTCGTTGGTAACAATCAACGAAGGTGGGTCATGGAAGCAACCGATAATAATTCGGTCGTCTGCTCGACGATTCAGTGGTGGAGGCGAACCAATTCTGATGGTTTTTATATGCCCAAGCATAAGTCGTAGCACTAAGTCCCTTCTGGGAAAAACGTGGTGTAATATGGGACCAAACAACAGGCACCAGAGCTGAAATGGTAGCGTGGACTTGTTGGCTGTCGAGGAAGAAGACGGGTCTCAGGATAGAACGAGAACAGTTAGCTGTGTGCTTGATGATGTGTTGGAGGAGAAGGCAAGTTGCTTCGAACGCAGAGCTGGCATTGGTTGCATAAAGGAGATTAATAAGTGACGAGAGGGTGATGCCTGCCATGTGGGGACCATCAGATTCTATTGAGAGGATGCGGGTCGTAGTCCAAACAGTCGTAATGGTGAGGTCCAGGTGGGCGAGATCAAGGCCGAAGAGAACAATGATTTCGAGGCAGAGGTAGGCTAGGCCGAGAGCCCAATGGCTTCGTTGAGGAAAATGTATTTGGTTTGCAAGACCGGTGAAGGAGATGGAGGCGGACACACGACTGCAGGTAAAACAGAGCAGTCGTAGATGAAGGCAGCTGAACAGTAGTGGCAGCTTGGGTAAGAGAAAATGAACCCCCGTAGGTTGGGATGGGGAAGCAATGGTCTGGTGAAAGTTGTAACTGAAACAATGATGAGGCCGGTCGTGGAAACAGCGAACCAGCAGACAATGGAACATCCTCCTTTCAAGGGGACGGTTTCAACCGACGAAGTCTTTGAGGCGTTTAATGGATTACTCCGCATATTTGGGGCGAGGAGACTTTTGGTTCGTTCGTGAGCACTGTGAGCTGAACGGATTATGGATGTTCCTTGTAAACCTCAAGTGAGGCCCATTCCTTCTGTGTTATAATTAGTGTAACCAGCGCAGGTCGGGTCAGTGGCGTAATGTACAGGTAGGCAAGGTAAACATTGCGTACGGGCCCCAGACTGCTCGGGGGGTTTACTGTGCAGTACAGCCATCGTTAACATGCTGGTGACTAAGGCGTGGGTCAGTCGGCTCCTAGGGTCAATTTGCATCCTTCTTCGTAGGTAAACTCTGACACCCGGTATGATGCCTTCTTAGACGTTCAGTAAGGTCTCTAAATTTATAGAACTCATTAAAAACTATCGTTCGGCTAACATCGGCTCCACGACTGATTAGCTTTAATTTGCTCGTATTGAATGTGTGAGAGCAAATAAAACAACAGACAGTGTCATTGAATTCTTAGCATCACGTAAAGATCGTCGAAAACGTTGATGAAGGATCAGACAACCTGAAGTCTGCAGCTTTCATTATACTTTTCAGTTATAGTTAGGATAACTGAACTAATTTCAGTTTACAAAATTTGTAAGGTGGACTCAAGAGTTGAAACATGCATGCGATTCGTGCACGCCAATCAGGACAAATAAAAAAAATTTGCTTCTCAGAATCTTAGGCTTACATCAGTTCCCCCCCCCCCCTCCATCAAGACCCTTTCAGCTGAATTCTCTAACCGGGGATCTGGGGATGCAGTCATAAGAATGTTAAAATCCGGTCCGGAAAATGACAGCCCAAGGGTGGCAAAAATACAAGGTCACAGAATAAGCCGGGATGAGAAGAAATCTCCGATGGAACAGAAAATGCTGGAAAGTCAACCGCTAAAATGGGTGATCTGGAGGTGAACCATCAGGAGGAATAAACTACCCATGAATAAGGGATGACGGCCGCAATTCCAGGGTGACCAATCCAAGGGTGACGGAGCAGTCTGAAGAAAGTAATGGTGCTGGTCGAAGTTGATGCACTGGGTTTGAGTCCTGGTCGTTGGTCGGAGAGCGGTCTCAGTATTTGGGTGGAAGAGGAGGATCCAATGGTGGCCGTGAATGCCCCCCGCCCCCCCCATTTTTTGTTTTTCCATAGAACAATGATCGCGACAACTGGGAAGGTCGATGGAGGAAAACGAATGGTTGGCTACTGTAGATGAGTGATACTGGTTAAGACCAAGTAGACAGGTCACAAAGCAGAAATGTGCAAAAGGGAGTTCCGTATGAAACGGGTCGAAGTCGCGGTGTTGACAAGCGACCCTGCGTAGAAGTTGCTGAACAGCATTGAGTGATGTTAGAGATGCGACCGTGCCAGAGGACGTGAGGGAGCAGAAGCATGATGACCATCTGTGTACGATGCTCACCTAGTTCCTACTGTTGTTGTAAAATTTTGGATGACGAACCAGCACCAAGCTGTGTTGCGAAGGAAAACAGAGCATAGTTCAGGGTAGACGAATGGCGAGAAGAAGCCGAAGAGTCAGCAGATTGGCCAGAAGGGGCCAATCCTGTTAGGCATTAGCGATGCCGCGGGTGCAGACGGCTGCGAAGTGACAAAGGACAAAGGTCCAGCACAAGGCTGAAGAGTTGATTCGCACTTGATTGTCGTCAGCCAGTTGTGACGAGCAGCTGTGGTCGAGTATGGCTTCTTAGTCGAGGCGTGAAACTTGAAAGCGAAAGGCGAACACGGAAGGCGAATGCCATGGTTCGGTTGTGTGGTAGTGTCGTGGCGTAGGGTTGGTTTTACGAAGCGCTTAGACTGGTAATAAGAGATTAAGCAAATCGCAGGACTTAGCCGTCCGTGATGCCACGTCAAGTGATGGGCCAATACTTAGCAGAAGAGGGAGTCCTATAGCCGCTTGTTGCAATAATTTGTATTGAAAAGGTACGGTCGTGCAGAAAGGACTGGCGCAGCTCCTTTTGCGACCAACTGGTGATGGTCGGAAACGGCAGTGAGCCAGTGATGGCGACCAAAGAGTGCTGCCTGTAAGCAGGACACCGAAGTCAAGATTGGTGGCAACAGTTAGTCAGGACAGCAGCTAAATTGGCCACCGACGCAACGTTTGGTGCAAAATGGTGGGCCCAAAGGGACGGAAGGTATTGGAGACAAACGCCAGGAGACCGTTGTTCAGCAAGGAATCACTGATGAGCGGTCCAACAAGAGACGTCCTGGCCAAGTGCAGGTGGTCAAGTGGGCGAGGCAGTGTAGGGTGCAAGCAGGCGTAGGCTTCGAATTCGATCGCTGTAGAGACGACCGAAGGCAAGGGACGATAAACGGTTGGTGATAATAGCAGCATTGGCGAGAGACCCAGCGAGCAAGAAACGGGTTGGTAGATGCAACGACATTTGAAGTTCTGATGTCTTCTATGGTGTAATCGTTACTACAAACGTTGCAAGGGAGAAAAGAAGGACCGAAGCGAGACGGTGAGATGGTCGCAATGACGAGACAAGACGAATGGTCATAAGCTGCGACGACCGTTGGAGAATCCTAGATGTACATGACGATCGTAGGGCTATAGCGCCCATACATAGTCAATGGTGATGGCCGTGCCGGCGAACTTGTCAATGAGACCGCAAGCTTCAGGTGCTTGTTGGTAGACAAGAGCGACCAGACTGGCAGGGGGCTTGCAGTAGTGCGGTCGTGAGTCAAAACTGTTGTCGAAGGTCGTGTCGGACCATAATTGACACGGGATGTCCCGGTCGTTCCGGGCGCTGTCCCCTTGGATGCTGAAGGATTGAATGAGAGAGAAGGAACCGTAGTATCTCAGACCACGGTGTTTTAACCTCTGACTCATGAGTCCACGAAAACTGGTCCTGGTCAAGGTGGTCAAGAAAGAAAGTCGGTCGCTTCGTGGCCAAAGGCCCATATCCGACCGCAGAGTGACGTCAAAAAAGAAGTCCAGAACCGGAGCAGTCGCGCTCAGTTTCAATGTTCGGGGAGAAGAGCACGCAACCATGCGGCTTGGCTGCCAGGTCTGAGGCTGACTTTTTTATAGGGGGCCTGCACCACGCATGCACACTCGCGCAGAAGGATAAACTGTGAGGTTGGGAGGGAAGTCAACAAGCTTTCGCTAGCGAAGGATAGCATATAAGGAAGGGAATGCATACAAGGCAGGTAATGTATATTTTCGTCAGCATGTAGAAAAAGAGTTTGCTAGCAAGTTCAAAAGCTCCTTAGGAGCAGGGTCACCCCCCCACCCAAAAAAAAAACAGCATAAAATTATGTAGAAGTTGTTCCCTTTGTGTGAAAAACAAGTTGGTACGGGTTAGTACGGGGTGGCTTAACCCCTCCCCCCAAATAGCATAAAATGGTGTATGAATGTGCAGTGATGTACAGTTTGAGCTAAGCTAACCTATTTTATACAATTGGATTAAAACAGAATTCTCTGCAAGAAAAAATACGGTCATTACAATTGGAGTAAAACAGAATCCTTTGCTAGAAAAAATACGGTATTACAATTGGATTAAAACAGAATTCTTTGCAAGAAAAAATACGGTCATTACAATTGGATTAAAACAGAATTCTCTGCAAGAAAAAATACGGTCATTACAATTGGATTAAAACAGAATTCTCTGCAAGAAAAAATACGGTCATTACAATTGGATTAAAACAGAATTCTCTGCAAGAAAAAATACGATCACTAATATGTATCAAGTCTATAATCTGCTGAATCGAATATATTTTGCTAACAGCCTCTACCACAGGGGTGCACTGAATTAGAAAACGACAGCACGTTTACTGTCACAGCTGCCACGCCCCCAGGTAGCATTTAAATGGATGATGACATCCCATAATTGAAATAGTAAATTATTTCTAGCATCGTTGGAAAGAAAACGTGACCACCTTTCAGAAAAGTCCATCCATTTAAGTTAATTAGGATGCTTGAAAGACTTGGTTTAACTCGAAAATCGCTACTTATTTTGACTGCTATGACGTTACCACTTCATCACTAAATGGCCGTAGGATGGCTCCTATTTATTACAAATAAATATGATCAGCCTTGGTAAAAAGAAGACCTCGCCACCTTTCAGAAAAGTCTATGTATCGCCATTTAATAAGTTAATTAGGACGCTTGAAATAGTACATTCAAGACGAAAATCACTAAGCATTTCGACTGCTGTGATATTACCACTCCACCTTTAGATGGGCATAGTATGGCCACAAGTTAAAAAAAATAAATTTGATTTGCCTTGGTGGAAAGACGACATCACCATCTTTCACAAAAGCCTAAGTGTATCTATCTACATCATTAAGGACGTATGGTGTGCGTGTTTCTACGTCTCCTCCTCTGGAACCAAAGCACCTACAAACATGGGAGTAGGACCAAACGAAAGATAATTAAATAATTAAATTGCGCTCAGTATATGCCTATTTTCATCGCTGTTACTTGATATTATGACCCTCAAAAACGCGAAAACCCCTGAAAAAATAACGACAAAGATTTTTTTTTAAACTTCATGATGTTTGTTCATGACGTCATAGTTTGTTGATAAAAGCCTCCTCGAGCGAAGAGAGATGATCTGGAGGTTTCGATCACTAAAATAACGACGTATTTTGCAACGCGCCACATATAGATCTTAAAATTGATTTTGTATTAACTGACTTGATGCATGGAAAAATCAAAACAATATAGCCTACTTGGTTTTAAAACGGTGTCAAACATTCGTGTTTCTGAAGCACGGAAGTGCGTGGATTGAACGAGCAAAGCAAGGGATTTCCACGTAAACTAAACCTTTTCAATGTGTGTTTTGCTTTGATCTATCACTCTTTCATCTCTCACCTTCGTAAGGGATTATTTCTGGAGGAGAAGACGTACAAACGTGCAAACAAACAAATTGTATGTTTGGATTGGTATAGGTGAAATGAAGATATGCTGAGGAATGCGACGAACGAACTGTGAGCAACATTTTCAATTAGTTTGCGTCGAAATAATCAGTACATCGAAATAATCAGTACAATGATCAGCACATAGAAATTACGTAAATGATGGATCGTCTTGAAGCTATTAGTTGCGCACTGAGATGATCTGGAGACGGATGCACGTAAAAAAATAACCTAAACGGACGACGTATTTTGCAACATAACACATATAGATATTAAATTGGTTTTGTATCAACTGACTTGATGCATGGAAACCTAGTTTTAAAAGGGTGCCAAACATTCGTGTTTCTGAAGCACGGTGGTGCGTGGATTAGCGAGCAGAGCGAGCGATTTCCACACAAAGTAAACTTTTTCAATGTATGTCTCACTTTGCTCTCTCTCAATCTCTCATCTTTCACCTTCATAGGGGATTACTTCTGGAGGAAAAGACATACAAATGTGCAAACAAACAAATCGTATGTTTTGAATGATACAGATGAAATACACGTGCACTTAGAAATGTGATGGACGAACTGTGAGATAATTACAATTAGTTTGCGCCGAAATAATCAGCACATGATTTTGCGATGCTCTTGGAATCAAAGAAATTACTGGAAGCATGGATCGATGCGCACGCAGCTCTCGAATGGCCAGACTGTTGGAATGATTTATGATTATCATTTGTTTATGCAGCGAAGCCTTACGAAAAACGCTTTCTGCACTCTGACCATTTGCTTGATCGTTTTAGACGTGGAATGTCTGTCAGCAGCACAAGAGTTGCAGCATGAAAGCTCCTCGAGCGTAGCGAGACGACGCGGAATGAGCGAGCGAAGTGAGTGACTCCGCTAGTTTAAGTTAATTAGGACGCTTGAAGAAGTACATTCAAGTCGAAAATCGCTATTCATTTTGATCACTATGACATTTGTACTTCACTTTTAAATGCGCGTAGGGTAGTCCCTACTGACAATAAATAAATGATTAGCCTTTGTAGAAAGCAAACGTCACCACTTTTCACAAAAGTCCAAGAATATATATCCATGTACTAGCGGAGTCGCTCGCTTTGCTTGCTCATTCCGCGTCGTCTCGCTACGCTCGAGGAGCTTTCATGCTGCAACTTTTTGTTGCTGACACACATTCCACGTCTAAAAAGATCAAGCAAATGGTCAGAGTGCAGAAAACGTTTTTCGTAAGGCTTCACTTAAGGCCTTAGTGAGGCCTTAGTGGCCTCCCCCCATTCCAGTGGGGGGGGGGGGGGGGCACTGACGCCCACACTCTGAGTTTCAAACCACAAAACACATTGTAGGTATGAACCAACTAAATTGAACGAAGCATTTTGCTGCCACCTACGTCCCTTTACGACGTCTTTAGCCTGAGTAAGACATAGGGATGCAGAGGAAATTCCTAATGTTTGACTGGCTGCCATTTTGGATGGGCTCATCGTATCGAAGCTATCGTTGCGGCACTTTACTCGCCTAATGAAGTAGCAATGTTCTAGTTTTCATTTAACCTTTAAACTATTAACGGTGCGAATAACTTGGCGAATGTTTTGGTGTGTTGATATCACTCCTTTGAAGGGCCGAACCATTCGGAACTTGGCGGCCCCTTTTAACAGTTTTGGTTTTTGATATGATACAGCTTACGTGCACCTGGACAGAGCCAATTGCAATATAGCTTACATGCATCTAAACAAGGCCAATTGCAATACAGCTTACACGCATCTGGACAGGATCAGTAGCAATACAGCTTACGTGCATCTGGAGAGGGCCAACTGCACTATAGCTTACGTGCATCTGGACAAGGTCAATTGTAATATACCTTACGTGCATCTAGATAGGGTCAACTGCAATATAGCGTACACACATCTGTGCAGGGTCAACTGCAATACAGCTTACGCACATCTAGACAGGGTCAGTAGCAATACAGCTTACGCGCATCTGGACAGTGTCAGTAGCAATACAGCTAACGCGCATCTGGTCAATTGCAATATAGTTTACTAGCATCCGGGCACGGTCATTTGCAATACAGCTTAAGTGCATCTGGACAGAGCCAATTGTAATATAGTTTACGTGGGTCTAGACTAGGTCAATCCAATATATTTTACGTGCATCTGGACAAGGTCAATTGCAATATAGTTTACTTGCATCTGGGCAAAGTCAATTGCAATACAGTTTACTTGCATCTGGGCAAGGTCAATTGCAATACAGTTTACTTGCATCTGTGCAAGGTCAACTGCAATACAGTTTACTTGCATCTGGACAAGGTCAATTGCAATAGCTTACGTGCATCTAGACACAGGCAGAAACAACTAGCTTGCGTGCGGCTCTGCGGTGGTGTGAAGCTAAGCACGACGACATCTGCACCACCCGTAATGCAGCGATGAAGGTGAAACTGAACGAGAAACCATCCAAATCTTGGATTAGTGCCATTGTTTGACAGCTACCAGTTAACCTCCAGTCAGTTTGAAAATCACTGTGACAAATAACTCACTGTCACGGAAGATAACTTTAATGGTGAACTTTGATGCCAGGAGTAATGAAAACTCGCTTTGCTCCTCGGCTCCGGCGGATTTCCTTCCTAACGGTCTGATTTTCTCCAATTTTGGCAACATTCATCTCGCTGTCAACATCGATTCATTAAAAAAGCTGGCAACGGAGGTGAACGATGCTACACTCCCTCAGTTTCCTTTTCTTTTTCTTCTTCGTCCCCTCCTTCAAGACTGAGCAATTAGTTTTAACACAAGGACGCTGCATTTTCTTCTCTACCCGGGCTTGTCAAAACTGATTAGCCAAACGAGAACGCAGGACCAGGCAGTTGTGTCGATTGCTTTTCCCCATCATGTCTTCAAAAAAGAATCACCCTTAGTGAAGGAAATCTGGCTGCAATATGAGTGAAGGCATGCAATTTCCAGTGAAATTCGAAGCTACCGCCACTCAATTAACGTTAAATTGCTACAAGTTTTTATTTTTATTTTTATTTTTTGAACTTTAGTCTTGGGAGAATACATACTCCCCATAGTTAAAAAAAATGTTTTGTCAGCCTTGTATTACTGTACTAGCTGGAGCCCGTGCCGTGCACGGGTGGTGTTTGATACAATATTTGCAACAATGGGACGGCTTGCTCCCTCATGTGTTTGTTGCGGAAGGCGTGTATCCCGTCTAGGTTTTTTTGCGTACACTGGCTGACAAAGGCAGAGTTTCGTTCGCTTCGCTCACTCAATCAGCACCTCCCCTGACCCAGGAGGTCGAAACCTTTATTCACCGTTTGGAACAGTGAGACGGTTTGCGCTGTCATGTGTTTCTTGTGGAAGGTGTGTATGCCGTCTATGTATTTTTGAGCACGCCGGCTAACAAACGCTTATTTTCATTCGCTCCATGGGTTTAGCCAGCGGTTTAATAATTAATATTAAGATGCATATACCTGAACTGTAGCATTGTTTTATCAATCGTTTTTTTTATTTTTTTATCTTATCTTATCAGAGTCTAAATGGCCACAAGCCGTACACTCTACACTACAACTAAAATAAAAAACTTAAAACTGACCTACCGTAAGCATCCATCGTTTCAGTTTCTTGGCAACAATCAGTTTTTAGTTTATTGCCAAGAACCATTCCGTTTATAATAATCGAATACTGTTATTATTAGATGGGTGTCCGTCTGGGTCGGGTGGCCGTTTTACTAACTGCAACTCGGTTTTATTAATGTAGATAGATAGATAAAGAGATAAGATTCTTGTCAAAAGACAGTGAGGCATTTTATTTCCAGCCCATTAACCACGTTCGGCTGCCATATCGGAAGGTAGTCAATGTGGAGCAAAACTAAACAGCGCTATGTTGTACAGTTTTAGCTTTTCAACTTTAAAATCAATGGAATGTTTCAGCAAACGAAAGAGGCCTGCGAAGGTGAGGAAATAGTCCGGCCACTATTATCGGCAGATTCCATCATCGATTGCTCAACATTTCTCTACCCGATCTGATTTGGCGAGTAGATTATGGCAACCTGGAGCGCCGTTGAAAATTTAATGAGTGGTGAACTGATAATAAAATTAGCCCACTTGTTTGTTTATAATTAGCAGATTTGTTGACTCTTTCAACACTAACATCATCCAAATGTCTGCGCTTACAAAAGAGTTCCATTTGAGGAATTTGATATTCGCATAATCACATTTAACCTTACATCCGTATGAACCCATGCAACCATATTAACCACGCTAACCATATTCCATTTGCATGGCCTCGCTGATTTATATCAAATCTCCTCCTACACGATGGATAATATATGTTCCTCAGATGATTAGAAAAATAGTCAACACAATTGCCTGGTCGGATGGTATTCGTTTTGGTAATCAAACTGTCGATGTAACGGAACTATGGGGACTGTCGCCGTCGCTGTCATTACCACTGTCGCTGTCGCTATTACTGTCGCTATCGCTATTACTGTCGCTATCGCTATCACTGTCGCTATTGCTATCACTGTCGCTGTCACTATCACTGTCGCTATCGCTATCACTGTCGCTATCGCTATCACTGTCACTGTCGCTATCACTGTCGCTATCGCTGTCGCTATCACTGTCGCTATCGCTATCACTGTCGCTGTCGCTATTTCTATCACTGTTGCTGTCGCTATCACTGTCGCTATCGCTATCACTGTCGCTGTCGCTATCACTGTCGTTATCAAACTGTCGCTGTAATGGTCATGATGGTTATCATGACCATCTCATTTGCCAGAAGTCCCGAGTTCGTGTCTGGCCTCAAACACCCCTGGCATTTTCGGGAAGAGAAAGGCCCTGTGATGTCTCGTGCTCATGTCGATTGTGGCATGTAAAAGAACCTAGGATTTACCTAGCAAAATTGTTCCTCTCTCTCTCTAGCGCCACCATGGGTACGGCTGGGAGTGCGTCGAAAGCTAAGGCTGTAATGTGCAGTTTTATATTAGGGGCTGTGCCAAAACTGGTATAAGAGAAGCCACCAAAGGATCGGTCTTTCTGTAGGGACAACATTCAACCTCGCCAAGGTTAATCCCATTAGCCAAGTTAATCGAACCACATAATACTTTGAACGTTAAATGAAAACTTGAAGAATTGCTACCGCGAGTAGCAATGTTCTAGTTTTCATTTAACTTTTAAACGCTTATTCAGTGCGATTAACTTTGCTAATACGATTAACCTTGGTGGCCATTTCCCGGTTGAATGATATCACTACCTTCAAAGGCCGACCCTTCTTGGAAACTTGACGGCTTTTTTTATTTTTACCAGTTTTGGTTTTGGGTGGATAGGAACTATTTTGGGGTATTTGCATGTGTGTTTTTTCTTAAACTCCACGTCTTTTCACGCCAAAAATGGGGGGATTTTATCTTGCTCACCCGTCCCGTACGTCAGTTTTTTGTGGGATTTGGCTAAAATCCACCTGCCTGTAACGGTTTTACGTAGCTTTATCAGGGTGGCTTTATCAGGGAAAAAATAACGTGGGGTGCGAAGCTGAGCAAAAGAACTTCTCGTCTTGAGGTTATGTCTGTCTATCAGTTTGTCAGTTTCCAAGATAACTTTTGAACCCATTTATCTGCGTCATTTCAAATTTTGCACGCACATTTCATGCAATAATTAAGGAGTCAATTTTGTAAATCAATAAAATCAATAAAGTGGAGTAAGGAAGGGGTTTCAGGGATTTTGACTCTTAAATGTGAAAATTAATCAGACATTATGATCACGACAACAGTTATAATCATTACTCAGCGAAATTAATCATACACTTGGGCTGCGTCCATTCAGGGGGCTCTGGTCCATTACATGCTGACATACAAGAGCGGAGCGTGAGGTTATTTCTGGGAGGGGAAGGGCAGTTTTACTGACGTGGAGGAAAGAAGAAGTTGCACCCACATTGTTGATTCACCCTCCTCTCCACTCCTCCCTCACTCCGTCTCTCCTTCCCCATCCCTCCATTACGTTTTTTTATTTCACTGCCCTCCTTCCCCCTTTCCGCTCCCGCTTCAGTTTTGTACTAAATCCCGGACAAGTTTTTCCCGAATCGTTTCATTTTTATTCTTAACTACGAAATAATTTTTCGTTGATCAATAATGCAGTTGCATGGTACTTGTAGACCTGAAGCAGGGACGATGCTAAGGGGGAAGCCCCTAAATTTTCGGCTGCTTCCCCCGGCAAAAGTATAAATGAAGAAAATACTACATTAGTTTCTTCCACAGCGACAGGAAGCACTTGAGGTCACATCAGAGTTATAAAATAAGAGTTATAAAAAATCAGCTAAAATCAGAGTTATAAAATCAGTTATAAAATCAGAGTTATAAAATCAGAGTTATAAAATCAGTTATAAAATCAGAGTTATAAAATAAAAATCTCTTGTCAGCTGGATATAAAAATATTCCCAAAAAATGGTGTAGGAAAAGTTAAGAACATCAGGTGTAAGGAAGAGAATTGCGAAAGTGTTACTTAAAATTTTTGTGGGGGGGGGGGGGGGGAAGGGACCGCAAAAGTAGATTTTTTCGGTTCGCCCCCGCTGAAATTGCTGCCGCACTGTGCCGCCTCCCCAGTAAAGTGATTCTAGCGTCGTCCCTGACCTGAATTGTTAATCCTCAAAACTGCATTCTTCTTTGTATGTGCAACGCATTATTCAAAGTGAAATCCACGCTAAAACGCACACCAAAAAAGATTTCTAATAATAGGTTTTTAACAATTGGTTTCCCCGAACCATTGCTTTTTAACAATTTTTGGTAGATTTTTTCCCCTTAATTTCCGCCCCAAAATACACCAAATTTTCAATCTGAAAAAAAAAAGACCTATCCTGGTTGTACTTGGTCAGCATTCAAAATTTCATCAAATTCGGTTCGGTAGCGTATCTTTTCCATCTAGCAATTAAGTGAAACAAGAATATGGTTCGCGATTAAAGTCAAACTGTCGGTAGAAAAACGGGAATGGGTTATATCTATTGCGTAATACTGAAGCTGACTTTACACCATACTCCAGTTTCGCTAAATTGATCGATGGGAGAGAAACGTACGGTAGTTTTGGCGTGATGCTGCAGCAAAGAAATCCCAATGAGTCACTGCGTAAGGAGCTAATGCGCCAATTAATGCACGGCTAAACGACTTAACGCGTAAAACGACACCAAAAGCCTTCCCCCTCAACGTGCTTCAGTTAGTGTATCAGTGGGCTTCAACCATTGATACACCAATTCTACCAGTACGTCAGGTTTTATTACTCTCGCACCCTTATTTTTAATTTTTATTTATAATCCATATCAACAAAAAACAAACCTTTACATCATACGATCTTTTCAACTTGGGCTGATAATGCGAACAAATTTTTATTCCAATAAAGGTAGAGAATGTAATAGGTATCGGAGGGCGGTTAGATATCGGTTGGCATCGGTAAAATATTTTGGGAAAATATCGGCATTATTTCGGGTAGTATCGACTGCTAAAAAGGTTACGGTGAGTTCGTAGCACAGGATGATGCGATTCGGAAAATTCATGTCTTAGACCCAGCTGAAAAGCCAGCATGATAGGTTTAGAAAGTTAATATGGAGCGTTAGTTTTAATATGTTTTTCCAGTTTTCGAATATTGCCTAAAATTCTTAGTGAAACATTTTAAACGTCACACAATTGAAGCCTAATCTACTTCCTACTCCGTTGCTATACAGACTTTCGTTAGTTCATAAGGAGAATACTTTTATATAGGAAACCACTGTAACATCAAGGAAAGAAGAAATTATATGGAAGGAAGGGCACGACAACACATAGGTTATTTGTGACGATACACAAACTCCACGCTTCATTTTACACATCAGTAGGCAACATAGCTTATTAGAAAACATAAGAGCAGAAGAAAACTGTGGGAGATTGAGCAAAAGGAGTGACAATATGGAGGTTAAAAGCGTGCAGTTGAAGAGCTACAAAGAATTAATCGCACGGATGCTGCTGAAGAGCCAAAGAAGTAATCTAATAGATACGGCAAAAGGGCCAGCAAAAGGGCGAAAGGGCCACTGATCCAGCTGAAGAGCCACAAAGAATTAATCCAACAGATGCGGTTGAAGAGCCACAAAGAATTAATCCCACAGATGTGGTTGAAAG
>JAHWFP010124944.1:0-11896 GCA_023313725.1 Lithobius niger | reverse complement strand
CAGAGTACTGATCTATTAAATAGCCCTCACACTCAAACGTGGCAATCCCTGTTCTTAGAGCTGTGACGTCATATTATTATAAATAAACGACTAAATGCTGGCGCCGGTAAGTGGGTTAGCTGCAAGGGACACTGGGGGGGGGGGGGGGGAAGAAGGGCGTCTTACTGTAGCCAATGCTGTTAGAGTGGTTTTCTTAGGCCAAAACGTCCGTTTTTATGTCGATTTTTTGGCACTTGCTTAAATTTTTAGCAAGTGAAATCTTTTCTTTTCCGTTTACAACCCCGCAGCATAAGGGATTGGCGAAAAGCAACGTTTTTTTAGGCCTAAGAAATCCGCTCTCAAAGCACTGCCTGGTATAGAATTACCATTGTTTTTACCTCCGTTTTAATCTGGTGCCCCTTGTAGCTATCTCTCCAAATGCTAGCTCGTAGCCAATAGAGCAGCGTCATGTGACGTCATATTGGCTACAAGAGAGATAGCTGCAAGGGGCACTAGATTAAAATGGAGGGGTAAACAACGGCACTTCTAGTCAAGGCAGTGCTTTGAGAGCGGATTTCATAGGCTTAAAAAAACGTTGTTTTTTTCCAATCCCTTATGCTGCTAGGTTGTAATTGGAAAATAAAGATTCCACTTGCTTAAAAATGTCAGCAACTGGTAACAAATCGACAAAAATCTCGCATTATAGGCCTAAGAAATCCACTCTTAACAGCATTGTCTTCAGTAAGACGCCCTTCTTTTACGCCTCCAGTGACCCTTGCAGCTATCCCAGTTACTGGCTCCAGCATAGAGTTATATACAAAAATACAACGTTGTGTCACTGCCCTATACGGCGTTATTCGTTGCTCTATATTTCAAAGCATTTAAGTGTTGCAGCACCTCCCTTAAGTAAAACACCTTACTTTTCCAGTGTATAGGCCTATAAGGTTCGTGACTGGGTTCCAGTATATATTATTTATTCCGGTGTCATGAAGCATAGTGTAAGTGAAGGAGGGAGTGGGTGTAGTGTAGGATTGATCTGGCATTGGTATATCCGTCAGTAACACTGGACGAATTACATACACGGTAGCTGCATGCTACTTTGCCTCAATTGACCTTTTCTGCTTGATCGCGCTCTCTCTCTCTCTCACAGTTTGCCTTTCCCTTCAAATAACTCATCGTTGTATATATTGTCTTAGGTTTGTACATATATTGTCAAACATTAACAATTTAAAGTCTCAATGACTTGTACGGATTGTAAGCTCGAGGGTTGCCTGACCGACAATGTAACATCCGAGTTTTTAGGCCGTGATTTCCACAACGCAACTGGTGGATTTCCTTTTGTAGTATAGTGTTTCCTCCAATTTTATATAGTAAAAAAAAAATACAGTAAAAAAAAACACCAAAATTCAGAATGTACAGAAGGAGCCAACAACGTGTTGAGTCAGAACGTTAAAAGTCTCAAAGTTTCGAATCACTTCTGATTCATTTTCAAGATGAACCCTTAACTAAATAAACATGTAAACACAAATCAGGCTTTTTCAAAATTTTTACATTTTCAAATGTACTCTCGGCTTGGCTCCAGGCTTCCTTCAAGCCTGATTTGTGTTTCCATGTTTCTTTAGTCGGGGTTCCTCTTGAAAATGCATCAGAAGTGATTCGAAACGTCGAGGATTTCACGTTTTCACTCAACACCTTGTTGTCTCCTTCTGTTGTACATCCTCCAATTTTGGGTAACAATAACCTTCCCTCCCAGGCCACATTCCGTTCCAAGCAGTGCTAAGCGTAAGACTTCCTTTTTTTTTTGTTTTTAGTTTATTGCTACTAGACATTTATTCTCCTGTTTCCCCCCAACTGTCCCAACTTAAGCCATCATGCCTTCAACCTATTCACCTTAATCATGCCCGTTACATCTGGTAATTTATTCCAGGGTTATGTCTACGGCAGGCGAGCTAGTCCAGCACATATAATACTTAACTGACAAACATCTAGCCGCGGCAAATTGATGTTTCATGGATAACTTTTTCATCTATTACTGAGCAGTCCAGCATCCAATCCATCTCATCAACATCTCCCGCCCTGACGTATGCCTACAACCCCACATCCATGTAGTATAGAGACTGGACCTGAGCTTTATTAGGTTTAACAAAGTTGAAAAGATGGGGCGGTCATCTAATAAGCGTCGCACCAATTAAATTGTTTTTCGTTTCTCAAAAACTTCGCGTAATCACCATTTTCTTAAAGGTACATTCCTCCCAGCGCCATTTTTATCGATTCTCCACATCAGTGCGGCCTCAAAGTTCTATTTACTTACCGTTAGTCAATCCCTTGCCAAAAATCCGGTATAAAATGTGGAGATTTTCGGTTGAATATTGGGAACTAATTTAATGGCATCCTGCGATTAAATGATCCTCAGCGCGCTTACAGTAACCTTGACGTTTTGTCTGTGTGTGTATGTACTAATTTTAATCCGTTTGCTAATAATTACCACGAGATCAAAAATATAAAGGACTAATGCTGTAAAAATTAAAATTATTTATGTCAATACATCGCCGAGGAAAAATTATATCATACTAGCCTAAACACCTATGAAGTGAGATGTTAAAATGCGAAAATCATTCAGGTTTGCGCCGACCCAATTTTTGCATTCATGCTGCTACGTCTGCTATGCGCAAGGCCAACTGAGAGAGTAACTCCGTTCCTCGCTGCGAAGAACGCAGCTATAGTTAGCCTTAGTTGGTCTTGTATTACTACGCAGAGTATGGCGAAACGGTGCAATGGTAACATGCACGGATTGCGATCTGCGCGTGGCTATTATAAGGAAGGCGGGGTGTACCTTTAATTTTCAACCGTTTCTAATGTTTCAAAACACCGTTTCATTTGACTCGACGAGACATTTTCAATGGCCCGAATGGTAACACAAATGATTAAAACCATTGAGAAATTATTAATGAAAACTAATTAATATAAGGGCCCCATAAAATAGTGCGTTTGTGACGCCTGGTCTTGCGGATGGCAATGTAGGACAAGCATCACCAGAAGCCGTCTCATAAGGACGCTATTCAGTTTAAGATAGGGCAAGGTAGCCTAACGGTCAGCACGACCATCTAATGTGCTAGAGGTCCCAGGATCGATCCTGACCTTAGCCAACCCTGGCATTTTCGGGAAAATAAATACAGATGCAAATAAATAATTAAATGAATAAATTCTGATCTTTCGAGAAAAGATGGGCCCTGTGATGCCTCGTGCTCTTGTCGATTGTGGTCATCGTGGCTGAGCGGTGAGGGAGCTCAGTCTGGTTGCTAGGGGTTAGGGGATCTGGTCGAAACCCCTGGAAAGGGGACCTTGGCAAAGTCCCCGCGGCCAGGGTAACGTGAGAGGCTACCATGCTCCTTCAGCAGCTATGGGAACTACTCTGTTCAATCTTTCGGCCCCAGCGATGATCGGAGGTTTCCCGGTTCAAATCCCCGGGTTGGCTCCTCCCATTACTAGATATTTATTCTCTCAAAAAGTTTGGTAATGTTCAAAATTGAGCCGGTTCAGCCAAATAAGCATAAAATTGCGTCGACTGACTTAAGGCTCAATGAAATTAATAATAAAAAAAAAAAGATCCTAGGAATTTTCGGCTGGAGAGCAAAATCGTCCCTCTCGCTTTCTGGCGCCATGGCTTTGGCTGGGTGCACATCAAACCTACAGCTATTTTATTTAGGAACAGCTGTCGTTAATGCGACAGGCCACGCGTGCGCAGCGGCTTTTTGAAGGTTTCTACACCGAGCCGGGCTGCAAAAAAGTCGTAAGAAGCAGAAAGCGATGCTCGTACATGGTTCATTTCAGCGCAGGCTACAAACCCAACCAAAGCGGAATCGTGAACACGAGTCGTAAACCAAGTCTGGTACGTTTTCCGAGCGAGGACGGGATTGGGGCCTTAACCAAATCACCGTGTTTGTCACTCATTCCGCACCGATACCATTAATCATTAAACAAAAATTAATCATAAAAAAAAATACCTTTGGTCGATTGTTGGAGTCTTTAAGCCCGAGAATTTTGTTTGATTTTGTCAGGCATTACTTTATACTGTTGTAACTTGAAATGGTTTTTATGCCAAATTAGTGTTGTGTTCTGCGCTGACTTTTAACGTATTTTAAATACAGTTTCAAGTGTATTTGACTTACCGATACGTAATACAATTGAACCATTGAGTTTCCTCTTTAATTTAGAGATCTTACTCCTGGTTTCGATGTTTGCAAGTTCTTTTCAGAGTCGTTCGTTGTCTCCCACCCCTTATGTAAGTTTATTACTTTCTGTAGACCTTCTACAATTTTGGTTCTTTGCTTACCATGTGGATTTGCCTGTGATTGTGCTATTTCTCATGTGGCGACGTTTGGTATACACACCACTTACGCCACAGCTATGGGAGAAGCTACGAAATTACAGGTGGGCAATATTTCAGTTTAAGCTAAACTGGTGAAAAGAGGCAAAAGAAGTGTTGGAAGGCTTAGGCTCGCCTGACGTACACGGGGGCACTTTACCTTTACTCAGGGCCTAACTTAGAATGTCAGGGTATCTAGGGATTTACTTAGGGTTAGACAGAATTGCAACGGTATTCGAGTTTTGGTTTGGTTTCAGATAATTAATCCGACATATACGAGGTTGCTGTGATTCACAAACAGCAGGATTGGTCTGGTTTGATGTTACATTAGGGGACTTAAGGGAAAATAAGGAAATAATTCTAGTCAGGGAAATAATTCTAGTTAGGGAAATAATTCTAGTTAAGCTGGCTGAAATTACCCTGTGGACTGGGATGGTTGGAGGACAGTGGCGGTATGAATTTTAATTCGGTTCACCCCCTAATTGTTGAGAACACCGGGAGGAAGGCTAAGCGAGTTCAGGGACGACGCTAAGGGGGGGGGGGGCGATTGGGGGGGCCGCCCCCCCCCAAATTTTGTGCCCCCTCCCCCCCCCATCAGATCAAAATCAAACGTATATACAAAGAAAATTCTGGTTACTTATTAATAAAACTACCTTAGTTTCTTTCACAGCGACAGGAAAAACTTGCGGTCACATCAATGGAGCCTAATTGTTACTGTGAGAGTTCAAAATCATCTTTTTTCAGCTGGATTAAAAATAATCCCAATAAAATGGTGTAGAAAACAGTTGAGAACGTTGGGCGTGAGAAAGAGAATTGTAAGTGTTATTTTTACTTTTATTCTTTTTTTTTTGGAGGGGGGGGGGGAACCACAAAAGTAGCATTTTTCGGTTCGCCCCCCTGGCTAAAATTGACGCCCTACTGCCGCCTCCCCAGTAAAGTGATTCTAGCGTCGTCTCTGAGCGAGTTCGAGCCATTACAACTGATGACGTACAAACTACAAGCGATTTGCATGTTATTGTTACAATAATTGGTCCCACAACATCATTCAACAAACAATGGAAATTACTTTCGAAGTTACAATGGGTAGTTAAAATATGACTTCATCTTGATCTTGGACTTGAATTCGCAAGTATAACGTCATCAGTGGGACTTCTTTGGGTTGGCATGGTTTCAACATTTGTAGTCCGAAATAAATCTCACAACATTAACTCCATGGATATTTGGACGCGTGCTGTGGACTCAGCCGGGGAATACAACAAAATTGCCCCTTCTTTCACTGTTACACAATTCATGTCATGAGCACCGTCGTAAATTCACCGAACAGCTCAACAATGTCGCACAGTCCATCAAGGTTGTTCGTAAGACACGCCATTAATTTCCCGATCCCTCAGTGTGACGTCACTGCTGAAAACATCATTTGCTTCACACAAATGTAAGTTATACCTCGGCAGCAAATTTCACAATAACCTGCCTGTTAACATTAAAGAAATTAATAATCAGCACACGTTTCAGAAACATCTGTTTGGGTGGTTGATTAACCTGGACAGAAATTGTTTAGAAAGCATGTTTAGCATTGTGAGCTGAACGTGCTATTACCTTTCTTCCAATTTTGATGTTTTGCAGCTTTTCTGTCTTTTATTTTATTGTTATTATTATTATTATTATTATTATTATTATTATTATTATTATTTTTATGGGTCTGTAATTTATTAGTATAAGTATTGACTATTTGCCTATTACATGATTTAAGAATTCAAAATTGGTTTTGAACGATACCAATTGTTGACTATATAATGACTATAAATTGTTTGTTTTTGCTTTACTCGATTTTTCTTTGAGATTGATTAATATATTTCACTCCTCTCTGTATTCTGCTTTTATCTCCCTTTTCATAAATTTGTTGCGTATATATATATTTATCGATGCACTTTTTTATTTTATTTCAATGTTGTTTTGTTGTTGTTCTTCTGACGCCTAACCTTTGATTTTGTGTGCAAAAGTGCTAGTTTAATTGTTTTTCTTTGTCTGCTGCTCTCAAACCACACGCGAGCATTAGCTCTTGTGGAATGAGTGTTTTCTTTTGTGGTAATTTTGTAATATGTGTTGGGCGAATAAACTTACTTACTTACTTACTTACTCATCGGCTCTTGGAGGCGAATTTTTCTCTGAATCCACCGACTGAAGAAGGCGGACCTGCAGTTTTTCTTTGCTAGGATTATAATGTAAACATAATGACCAATGGTGAATACTATCGTCGAGAGCGTTCCCGTAAGATAAAAGAACGTCACTATAGGCTATAAGAAAAAAAAACGTATTTATCGGCCGGAATTTAACTTCAGACTTGTCAGGTACCGTCCAGGGTAGATAAGTGGACGGTATAGATAATGGCTCTTCACGAAAAACGTGGGATAAAATAGTCCTTACTTTTATCAACGGCACCAGAGAGCAACTGATGTCAGTGTCTTAAAGAAAGCACAGCATCGCGCCGAACAAGCAAACCCATCGGTGCGGCTGAAATTTAAAAAATAGTGGCACCGATACGCATTCTACCATGGTGATAGCGACAATATCTTCGGAAATTGACCACGTTACTCGTACGTGGGCAGTATTTGAAGTTGAAGGACTTACTCTGCGTTCGATTCAAACCGTTTTCAGTTCGTTACAAGAAATTCGAACCACGGATGATGATTCAACTCATCTGGATAGTTCTTGCAACGCGAAACCATGCATTAGGAGCGTTTACGCTAAGGGCTCGTTTACGCAATTTCTCGCTTACTAGCTTTCACTTAGTTAATACTACATCTGCTGGCTGCTTCTCGCCTTTACCGTAGAATCTGACTTTGAAATTGTCTATATGTAGTCACCATGACAACAAAGCGAACGCAAATCTCCTCCTCGTGCCTCGCGACACGACGTACGAAGCGTGCAACATGACAGCGTCGATTTATGACAACAAGAAAACAATTTTTACTGCTGTACAAGACGACGGACAGATTTCTGAATGCCGGTATTCGATGATTTGTCTTCGAATCGACAACCCCGAAATGGACGCCATGTTGGATTTTGAATTCTCTCTGCGAGTAGCTATTTATTCTGCCGTCGTTTGATCACTAGATGCCATTTTGTCAGCGAGAATAGCAAATTTTGGAAATAGCGTGAGATGGGAACAATGTTGTACCAATGTTTAAAGTGACTGTTGCGCTTTGTTCTTTATCCGTGTTGTTATTTGTCATACATTTAATTTGTTGCCTATTACTGCATTAATTTAACAGAACCGGGAAATTCATCGTAAATAAATAAATAAATAACGGTTACCCTATAGTAAATTCGGCGAGCGATTGCATAAACGCGCCCTAAGACTGGCCTTTGCATTCTCGTAGCTATAATTGAATCGCGATGGCAAAGGTATCGTTGGCATGGTAACAACGCTACGTGGATTAGATAAATCCGACACCTTTAGAGTAAATGCCTGCAGTCTCATAATGTGTGACAATAAGATAAAGAATTCCTTCTGACGAAACAATAATTTTCCCACTCGCTTTTGAACTCACATCAGTGAATGTTTTCGTTGCGAGCCGGCAAAGATAAAACCGCCACCAAGTTGGAATTTCAGATGACTTCCAGCTTCTAGCTGCTAGAATGCAACGTACATTTTCTCGCTCACTAGCTTTTACTTGCCGTGGTTAAGGGCGCGTTTGGGCAGCAACTCACATGCACATTCACGCCGCTAGAATTTAATCGCGATGGCAAAGGTGTCGTTGCCATGGTAACTACGTTACCTGGATTAGCTAAATCCGACATAGTTTCCTTAATTGCTTGCAGTCTTATAATTCGTGACAGTATGATAAAGAATTTCTCCTGACGAAACAATTTTCTCTGTTGCTTCTAAACTCAATTATTGATTCGTTTCGTTGCAAGCTGGTCGAGTTAATACCACCGCCATGTTGGAATTATTGATGATTTGCAGCTTCTAGCTGCTAGAATGCAGAGACGAGTCGTTGCATTAACGCGTCCTTAATACTAAATCTGCTGGCTGCTTCTCTCCTTCACCGAAGCGTTTGGCTTTAGAGTTGTCTATAAGACGTAACCATGGTAAACGATGCGGACGCAGATCCTTACGTCGTGCCTCGCACCACGAAGTACGATGTATAGGACATGACAGTATCATGTCGTGACAACAAGAAGACAATTTTACTGCACTACAATTAACGGTGGACTGATTTCTGAAAAGCCAGTATTCGATGGTTTGATTACGATTCGGTAACCCTGAAATGGACGGCATGTTGGATTTTTAATTTTGCTGTGAGTAGCTATTTATCATATCAAAAACCAAAACTGGTAAAAGTGGCCGCCAAGTTCCGAATGGTTTGGCCCTTCAAAGGAGTGATATCAACACACCAAAACATTCGCCAAGTTAATCGCACCTCTTAATAGTTCGAATGTTAATTGAAAACTAGAACATTACTATACTTTCAATTCGGTAGCAATGTTCAAGTTTTCATTAACATCCAAAGTATTACTCGGTGAGATTAAGTTGGCGAATGTTTTGGTGTATTGATATCACTCCTTTGAAGGGACGAACCATTCGGAACTTGGCAGCCCCTTTTACCAGTTTTGGTTTTTGATATGATATCAGTCTTTTTTTTTTAAATTGTGTATTAGACTCAACTCCACTACCGTGCAGATGTGTAATAAAGTGGCACGTCAACAAAAAAATTGGTTTTCAACAATTTGCTACTACCTTTTGCCTATAAGCCGAACCATTCTCAACTTGGTCACCTCTTTATAGGTTTTTGGTTTGGTTTTAATTCTGTTGTAATTTGTTTTATTTCGTTAGTTTTGGTGTGTTGATATCACTCCTTTGAAGGGGCGAACCACTCTCAACTTGGTGGCCTCTTCAACAGTTTTTGGCTTTGTTTATTTTGCTTTGTTTTTAGAGTTGGTTTATTTTTCGTGAATTGGACGTGAATACAATTTCCCCAACTATGTGCCCAACTATGCTTTAAGATATAAGACACTGAAGCTATGGCATCGCGCTACAATGGTTTACAACCTCGACAATTGAATTGATGTGATGTTTGTTGTGATGATTGTTGCCTAACTTGGCGCGACACACTAGTGTATGTCTATATTTTACCGTCGTCTGATCACTGTCAGAAGCTATTTTTTTGTGCGAGAATAGTATATTTGCAAAATAGCGAGAAATGACAACAATGTTGTACCAATGTTCAAAATTACTGTTGCTCTTTGTTCTTTGTTATTTTATAATACATTACATTTTTTTATGTATTACCTCATTCATTTAGTAGAAACTAGAAACTAATCGTAAATAAACAGCTGTTGACTAGCAAATAGCATTCGGCGAGCGAGAAGGTCTTGTTGCATAAATCCGCCCTTACACTTACCTCCACTCACAGCTACATATACACAACCTGGCTGAAAACTGAATGCTGGAGGAAAACTTGATCAGCTAGTTCTGATCGAGCTTAAAATTAATTTAACCTCCTAATCTGCTGTACCATTTTTAAAGGGATGAATTACGTATTCTTATCGCGATCATTTTGTTTTCCTAGTTTCCCTCTCCATGGCGACGCTCAAGAACAAAAACTAGGGCAGTGACGCCACGGGGTTCGCAACTGTTCTAGAAACAATGTATTCCAAACCTTCGAAATCTGCACTCCTTCCGGCGCTTGGCCGACGCCTGTAACGCCAACATGGCGCCAGGTAACTTCCTGTTCTCGTTTAAATGAGATTCGCGAGACCAACGGCCTACAATCTATTTATTTATTTTATTTACAAAATCATTGTAACGCCTTTTAAAGAGCATAACAGCAATTTCAAATTAAAACGACAATTTTAAAAAACAGAAGAAACATAACAGCTCGTATGGTGTCCACCGTTGTCGCCTGAATGAGATTTGTGAGATACGCATTCTATAATTCGTCATCACTTCTGTGGTGTGTGACGAAGACAACGCATATATTACGGGCAGGTTGCCACAAGTGTGATACACAGAAAGCGCTGTGTATCTTAAAAACTAAGTAAACATCAATTCATAAAATCGAACAGCTCTTCGAAACTTAGTCCCAACTTTTGCCTGTGCTAGGATAAATTTTTGCAATAGTCCGACGAGTAGGCCGTGTTTTGCCCTACTCGTCGGACTTAAGTTTCTCCAACATTTTTGAGTTACTGCGACTAAATTTGCTCACCATGTTTAAATTTTATGGCGGCTGCCATCCCATAATCTCAAAGCGGGCGTATCACAGATGGCTACGCCTTAAATTGTGAGTCTGCTATTCCGGTAAACGCAGTTTATCATATAGGTAGGTGACGCCTTGTCATTCGATTCATTGACGACGGTACCGTCTGGTGGTAACTGCTGAAAGTAGGTACTGGATTCACCCAAATATTTACTATTGTCGGAGAAGAGTAGCGTTACCTATATTCTCTACCCTGACAATGCTAGCGTGATGGTGAGCATACGCTCATGCATCGAAACCGATCCTATAAGATTGTCGCGTAACATAACTTAAAGGTGCCTATTCACCATTTCGATAGCGTTGCTCATAATCTAAACACACCATCCACGTTCCAGATTCTCTGTCATCCAATAGGCTGATGTGGTTCACGTGATCTCGTTTTAGTTCGGAAACTCGCGGCGCTGCTGCGAATAGGTTGCTAATTTTTTAATTTACCGCTATTTTCTTTACGTTGCTCGAAGATTGTACGGTGCGGCATCTAGGAGTTTAAAAGGTGAAAAGGCGCCTTTAATGACGGAAGTGGCGCACTCGGGTCGTATCAGCTTCTGATCTGTCCGATTTGTTTACAAATAAAAAGTGCTCATTGCGCGTTTCTAGAATGGCGATATGTAGGTCGTCCTGGTTTTAAGAGGCACTAACTAGTTTTGACAAGTCTGTTTGGATTTGGGAGGCGCTAACTATACTTTTGACTATCTCGCTTTATCTCCTCCCTTCTTTCTCCATTGATTCTGCAGTGCAACTAACTCATAATTCGGACGAAAGATGGCGCTTCAATTCCTCTCGGACCCACAGAGTCAACAATCTGGCCTAATTAAACGGACCAATGATACCCGGTAATTTCGGAGACTTAATGAAAATTCGTGTCTCGGGGACATACGTCAGATAAACAGACGCTCAATCGGAAGCCCCTGGCCGAAGGGGGGCCGTGCATTGTTGGGCATCCTCCCCCCCCCCCCACAACAACTCTTCTCCGCCCCCACCCAATAAAACCGGAGGCAATAAACGTGAGACATTTCAAGTCTCTTCTAACCTTAGTAGATGAATCGTAAGAGCATAATAGCGCTAGATAGTAAGGATAAGGTAACATGGTTTGTAAGCCTAAAGCGAGAACATAACGTCATAGTGTAAGCCACCTTTGCCGTGTTACGTGTGACGTGGCTCAGATTCGAACCAAGGAACCATACCTTCTTCTCCAAATCACTGTCGTATACAGCCTTTACTGGTATGGATACACCTGGCCTCTGGCGGCTTTAGAAAATGTCTGCTTCATGCAAAGCGTTGATTTCCTGAA